>JADPUM010000664.1:0-16761 GCA_016618105.1 Dendrobium huoshanense | reverse complement strand
GAGAGAGAGAGAGAGAAAGAGAGAGAGAGAGAGAGAGAGAGAGAGAGAGAGAGAAATGGTAAATACATCATCAGTGTGACATGGATAGGTAGGATTTATATCCTCCCAAGAATAGAGAGCTCACCCAATAATTAGGCATACAATGATATACTCACAGTGTTATCCCTTGATCCTAGATTTATAGGGGACGTATTGTACTCTAAGTACTAATGCCATTGACTTAACTAATGCAATACTTATAAATTAATACCCATCAGTGATTTAAATAGCCCCGATATAGATTTATCACACTACTTAGAAAGACATACCAGCTAAAACTCTACCTAGGATTTTAGAGTTATGCATACCAGTTTTATGCGAATTCAAGAATGGTGGGGGTATATAAGAGGAACAGGCTTCAAACCTGACCTTGAATGATTTTATGTTAATGCAATAGTGAGCTATCTCTTTATGTTATAAAATATAAGCTATATATTTGGCTAAGGATATACATGAAGGGTAGGGCTAATTAAAACTAATTGGAAGCCACCATGAAGTATGCTTGGTTTGAAATCTTAGTTATAATTTAAAAGATTGAACCAAGAAGGATCATACTTTAAGTTTTAAAAGAGTGTAGGTTGATTTTAACTGATATGTTTCTTTTATCTTGATTAGAAAAAAATTATCTTTTGTAGTAAATTTAATATCTTAAGAGCCTAACATGAAGACTTAGTCTGAGCCACCCCCAAGTAAAATAATCAAAGAAATCTAAGAAATCATGTTATTCGAATGCACAATCAAAAGTAAATACATCAATCATCCTAGAATAAAATAAAAAATTAAAGGCTAGAAGTGCAATTGGGTTTTATAGTATATACAAGGGAAAAAAAAGTTGCTGAGCACTACCATAATTATAAATCATCCTAAAATTATACATAAATTATTATTAATCGATATTTACATGTTTAGCCTCCTACCTTTTAAAATACCCACTTACCTACATGACTTTCCTAGTCGTTAGGATCACATTCCAAATGGCTAAGAAATACTCACAATACCTATCATAGAGCATATCATAATGATAATTATAGCACCTTCATCTTAATGAATCAATGTGTTCCTCAGGAGCCTTTCTAATGAACTAACATACTCATTTATGTTTCCTTTTGGCCACTTACATTATAGATTCCCCTACATTATGCATAAATCACATTATTGCCAATTCTCTAGTTCATGTTTGCAAGTGAGTCACAATCATTAAATTCTCCTTTTCACATGTGAATGCAACATACATATCTTCCATAAGTTCACCTGCATCAATGGTATGCTTAATGTCTTGTCCATATCTTTCTTGCATTTGTTTGTGTCGTTTTCATTGCATATCTTTCATCCTCTATTCATGAATATCCCCTTCATTGCAATCATCCCTACTTTGTAAATGTGATGGCGATGAATATTGCTTAGGGGTCCATTAAAGATTTTATGTTATTACTCATACTCAAATTATGTATTTATGTTGATCGTTGCTATTAGATGAGGCATTGTGTATCCCACGAGTTCTTTAACATTACAGGTGTTTGTGTTCATTGTAACTCTACTGATATCACTTGTAAATGAAGTGTTGCATGCATCGAAAGTCTATGACTCTTCTATACTTACTTATGAGTGTTTGCATTTGTTGTACACTGCACTGAGCGTGTTGGAAAGAAATATTATTAACTATAAGGATTATTGTACCTTCCTGCACAACTGCATATAATGTTATTCATTACATTGGATCTTTATGTTCATAGAGGACTTCTCTAGTCAATTGTGTGTTGCTCTGTATGGGCTCCATAATATTACAATGACCACTTCCTTTATGCCTGTAGTAAATAGGAATGTATGCTTTCCACGGTATTATCACAGATGGTATGGTCACTCATTTTGGGCTTCTATGTTCACCATGCCCATTATAGAGACATTGTTAGTTCCCCAAATTTTGTTCATGAGTGTATCACTGCACTACTCATGGATGAATCATTACATGCATTTGAGAATCTTGATCTCGTTTTACATTTGCATATTTCTTGTGAATGAATCAATCAAATCTGGTTCTTTGAAACTTCAATATAAGTCCCTTATTCATCAATAGATTTTCATTTCATTGTATGTATGTCAATTTAAACTTTGGTTCATTGCTTGACATCCAAATTGTGTTCCTTGTAATCCATTTAAACTCTTTATGAATTATTTGAGTTATTTGTGTCATTTTCAAGTTTAATTTTTTTTTTTTTTTTTTTGTACAGTTGTTCAAACTCAAGCCCTCTGCGATCAAAATTGATTTAAGTCCTTGTGATTCATTCAAGTCTTCTTATTATTTTTTTGGGTTCAAGTTTGATTTAATTTCAATTTGTATTCTTTGTTCAATTCAAGTTCAAGTTTAAATCCCCTATTTTCCTTTGAGTTCAATCAAGTCTCCTGTACAATCCAAATTTTGACAGCCTTCCTAAGGGAGAAACTATAGGAAATTGGGTCTTCCCACCATGATAAGAAATGCGTTTATGACAGTGTCCTAGGACACCGCGGCCGTAATCTTCGTCCCCCATTATGCCAATAAAGGAATGTATGGGCCTTCTACAGCACAAGTTTTAAAACACAGTTGTTTTCCCGCATACGGGTACTTATAAGTGTCCCCACAACGCTGTAGGCGTTGCAATGGGTTCTCATCCCACCACACTAAAAAAAGCATGTATAGGTGATTTTTCGGTGGGTTGCGAATGCCAAAAAATCTATTTGTGATGTGGTTAGAAAATTCAAATTTAGTGCACCTAACTCATTGCCTTGCTTTGGTATGTTTTAGTTAACTATCATTTTATATATATATATATATATATATATATATATATATATATATATATATATATATATATATATATATATATATATATATATATATATATATATATATATATATATATACACACACTTATTTGTTTTGTATAATACTATCTTCTAAGCCCTTATGTTGGAGAGATTATTACGTGCATAGTCCAGATGCAAAGAACCTTTTTGTTTTATGACTGTGAACAGTAAAAGCGCATTGGTGAATAGTTACTGCACTTTTATCGTACTTTTGCTATTCACATTTATAAAATCGAATGGTTCTCTACCTCTAGACTCCACGGGTAATAATCTCTCCTAGTATTGAGCCCATATTATTTCTATTATATTTATGACTTTTAAATTAGCATATATTATAACTCTCTCTCTTTTTAATTAATTTTTTATAATTGCCCAGGCTAATCAATTTTGTACTACTATCTATAATTTTGTTTTAATGTCTTCTAACTTCACATTTATAATTAAAAGTTACCAATGAAGATTGAGCATGACCCTTAAATTTAAAAACAAAAAACTTTGAATTTGACCAGCTTTTGGACCATTATTTTATGATGTGCGGCATAATATTTATAATAATTAAATAGAATTTATTCTTTTATTTGCTTGCTGTCCTCATCTTTCGCTGTTATAAAGATAAGCGTGAAGAAGTGATGGGGCCGAAGTACACGTCGGTGGTCGTCACGTTCCATAAGCCGCCACGCTATGACAAGCGGCGACCCACTTCGGCGCCTTCCCGGATATTACATATGTCGGTGCCTTCCCTTGATTAGAAACTTCGTCCCCTTCTCCCCTTCCCCACGCCCACTTCCTTCAGCTTCTCTTACGTGGCGAAAAGCCTGCCCCAGCACCGGCCATATCTCTCTCTATAAAACCCATTTTTTTCCTTCTCTCAGACCAGATCGCCATGGAGACCTCGCCATCGGAGCAAAAGCAGAGGCCGTACCGCGGTGTTCGTATGCGGAAGTGGGGAAAGTGGGTCGCCGAGATTCGAGAACCCAATAAGCGATCTCGGATATGGCTCGGTTCCTATGCTTCACCGGTCGCCGCCGCACGTGCTTATGACACCGCCGTATTTTACCTACGCGGTCGGTCCGCGTTTCTCAACTTCCCCGATGATATACCCTCCGCTGATTCCGACGGAATTGGTGGCGGCTTATCCGCCACTTTCGTTAGAAAGCGCGCCGCCGAGGTCGGTGAGGCCGTCGACGCGCTTCTTCTGCAGAAGAAGGCGAAGAAGATGGGGTTGGGTTTCAAGTTCCCCGATCTGAATTGCCAACCCAGCGCCGATGAGTCCTACGGCGATGTCTGAATCGGCCGTCTTATTGGATAGCGTTAGGTTTAGTTATGTTTCTGTGGATTGTCTATACAATGTAGAGTTAGTCGGAGCAGAGAGAGAGAGATTGTGAAGCATGAAAGATATTAAATATTAATTTAAGTAATTAGAGAAAATGCGAGAAAATATTTTAAAGTGGATAATTAAATGTTTTATTAGGTTTTTTTTTTTTACTTTTTTCTTCTTTTTAATTTTTTCTATCTTGTCTCTTGGATTAAGGGGTGCATATCTGAGGTTCACTTCTCTATTATGATCAATGGGGCTCTTGAGGGTTATTTTAACTCTACTTCCAGCCTTAGGCAAGGTTGTCCCCTATCCCCTACCTCTTTTGCATAGTCATGGATAGCCTTTCTTCTTGCTTTGAGGAAGCCGCTACACAGAATTCTTTTCAGGGTATGAAGGTTGGGGACCTATCTATTACTCATTTATTATATGCTGATGACCTGTTGGTATTTGCTAAGGCAACTTTAGACAATGCTCACTGTCTCAACAACATTCTTAATAGGTTTGCTAGCATTTTAGGTTTATAAGTGAATAGTAACAAAAGCAAGATTCTTTTATCTAAGAATGCCAAGGTTGATGAGGCTTTTTGCAATATTCTGAACACCCCTATTTCTACTGATCCTGTTAAATATTTGGGCATTCCCATCTTCAATAAGAGATTGAAAATCTGTGACTTCCAGCCTCTTTTGGATAGAATTTCGGGCTGTTTAGAGGGCTGGAAGGCCAGATCCCTCACAATTGTTGGTAGGCTGCAGTACCTCAAATTTACGATCAACAACATCTTGGCTTACTGGGTTCGTGGGACTGTTATTCCTAAAACCTGTGCTAAAACCATAAAAAGCCTTTGTTCTAGGTTTTTATACTATGGGGACATTCACAAAAGAGGATTGCACATGATATCTTGGAAAGACACTTGCAAACCCTACATCCATGGAGGACTTGGGATCCATTCTATTGATTCTCTGTTCTATGGTTTTGGTTGTAACGTTATTTGGAGGTATTTCAACTCCAATAGTTTATTAAACACATGGTGGAAAGAAAAATATGGCTCTTTTTGGAATTTTGGCAATTCTAAATGCTCTATCTACTAGAAAGCCCTATGTGATGTTGCTAAATCTTTGCAGCACTCTCTCAACTTCAAAATTATTACTTCTAGTCATCTTTCTTTTTTTGGAACCCTTGGTGTTTTGGGCTCTCGGTGGCTGAGAGAATTAAACTAGGAAATTGGGATTTTCTTATCTCTTCTACCATTTTGGATGTTAACAGCTTTATTACTTCTAATGGCTGGAACTTACCTTCTAACTTCCCTGCACCCTTAGCTGCTATTATCAAATATGTTCCTATTTGCAATTCTGCTGATGAATGTTGTTGGACCAAACCTGCTAAGCCTTCTTTCTGCAACTTTGTCAAACTGTTTTATGATGAGTTTGAGGTGGTTCCCTGCATAAATTTGTCTGGCATAAACACTACTCTTTGCGGTTTTCCATTTTTTGCTAGTTTGCTTTCAAGAATGGTCTTAAGTCAGCTGATGCCTTAGCTGTTAGGGGAATTTCTGTTAATCCTCTATGTGTTTTCTGTAAGGCAGATAACGAGACTAAAAATCATTTGCTTTTTGAATGTGACTTCACATTCAATATTCTGAAGTAGTTTATGCCCAGAATGAATTCTATGTTGCTCCGTCCAAACCTTTGGCAGGTTTTTAATGATCTGGATGCTCTGGAATCTGATTATAATAAGAAAAACTATGGTTTTTTATTACTTTGTGCTATTGTTTATTATACATGGAGAGCCTGCAATGACAGACTTTTTGGGAACAACATTGACTGCCTTACTACCATCACTTCGAAGATTAAAAAGGTATTTTTTCTTAAGACTTTCAAGAAAAAATGCTTTCAAACGAATCAGTTAATGTTCACTTGATCTCTGCCTTTTTGCTGTGGAAGGTATGCTGGTGCCCATGGACGGTCTATTTTGGCAACCATGGGCTGGTCGGGTTTTTGAAGGATAATGATGACTGCAATCTTCTTCGTCTCCCCTTGGATGGTTTCGGTTCTCTCCTCGGCAACCAGGGGAGCTCTACAATCCGTCTGGATTATTTTGGCAGCCTCGGTGGTCTTAATGCTGATTGCTTACTGAGTCCTTAAAATTTTTGTATTCTGCAATTTTTTCTTTTTTGTTATAATTTTCTCTTATTTAGCAGCTTGGGCTGATAGGTTTTTGCTCATTTGCGGCATTTTTGGTGTTCGCATTTGTTCTTCTTTTTGTAATTCTGTAATTCTCTTTTCATCAATGATATGGGCTTAGGCCCCAAAATTTTCCAAAAAAAAATTTCTATCTTTTGGGCGTTCAGTTAATTGATGGGGAATAATTTTTATATATTTATACATAAATTTAAAAAGTTTATTTATTTAAAATATATTTTAATATTTAAATCACATTAACATATTTATATATTTATTTTAATATAAATTAATATATATTAGTAATATTTTTATGTGCTCTAAAAATTAAATGTTATATAAATAAGTGTAAGAAAATAAATAAGTGTAAAATTAGATATTAAATATTTAAATATATTGTAATATAAATATTTAAGATGTAATTATTAAAAATTATAAGTATTTGTTAAAATTGAACTCACCCTTATTTTATGGAGGGTGTCAAAATCTTACACAAACCGATATCTGACCGGGATTGGTCCAGGAAAAATTCGGGTTTGGTTCAGCTTGTTTGCCATACGGGTCATATTCGGGTTCAAGTTCGCGACCTGTTTGCAAAATTGAGTCGAGTTCGAGTTTTTTCAGAAATTCAAAATCAACCCGATTGACTTGAGAAATCGCATGTGCGTCGTCTATTACTCAAAATCAATGTCAAAATCACGTTCGTCCATCTTGTTCGAAGGAGTGCCAACTACAGTCGCGAATGCTGCTAGTCTGTTCGCTATAGATGCCTCACCTTCCTGCACACCATCACTACCTCGCCGTTCGCCGTCCACCGTCTGTTTGCCGTCAGCGTCATCTGCGACGAAACCGCATGAGGCAGGTCATGTCAGATTGACCCGAACCCGGTAGGTTGAGTTTGGGATTAAGAATCTGAACTATTTTTTAAAATGGGTCGATTTCAAGTCATATCAAATAATGATAGATTAATATTGATTGAATCTGAACCCGACTCAAAACCAGCCCTAATTTTATGGAAAATTTAAGCCGCCTTGCCCTCAATCAAAACCACCTACCAAAAAGTTATGGGCTTTTTCATTGTCTTGATATGCGATGGGTAGCGGCTTCTTTGTCTGATGCGGGATATACGCATATTCCATAAATTTATGTATTTAAAAATTTAATATTTAAATATATATTTATTTACATAATATTTTAATTTTAAATTATATAAAAATAGCATTAATATTATTATTTTTATTTATTTTCGGCCTAAAGTAAAATATTTTATTATTTTGTGGTGCTACAGCCTGATGGCATTATATTTAGATATCTATAATATTAATTTTTAAAATCGATAATATTTTCTTATGAATATATTCTAAGAGGATAAAAAATTATTTTATTAAATATTTTCTCTCTTTAAAAAAAAAAAACATTTTTCTTTCAAGTTTTAGTAAAGTGAATACAATTAATACAAATTAACAGTTTTATGTATTGTGGGCGAACCCTGTTTCATTTTTCTTTCAAGTTTTAGTAAAGTGAATACAATTAATACAAATTAACAGCTGAGAGAGTCAAAATCTTATAGATTGTAATAGGTTTTATTTTCTCTAATTCAATTTGTAGTCTTTAAAAAAAAAAAACAGAGAGTCAAATCACCGACCATAGAGATTGGGCAATTCTTTTTGTCTTTTATAGGACTCGTCCAAGAAATTCGAAGAAAATCTTTATATAATTATTTTAGGAAAAAATATGAATTTTTTTTTTAGTTTTTTTTTTGGGAAAGTGGGCGAACCCAATTTCATTACTGTAAGTAAAAACTAGTTACATGTGTAGACTAACAAAAAGCTAAACCATCAAAAATGGGGCAAGGAGAAGATGAACACTAAAGTGCCAAAATACACATGCAAAAATATTCAGAAAAATATCCCTCCAGTGCAGTTCAACGAACGATGCTTGAGCTCTTGAGCCGGAAGTGAACCAACAGCACCGTATAAAGCACAGAGACCCCAGAAATTGGAAAGCATCAGAATCAATACGGGCTCAGGAAAACCAGTCTTCACCCTCGATAGTAAACAACCCCCGGTTGCTAAAATTGACATCACTTGAAAAAATGTTGCATAATTCGCCATCTAGGGGGAGGATGAAGACTGCACATCATCACCCCTTGTAAAACAGCACTCAAGAAAAACCAAAATCCCGAATATAAACAGCAAGGAACGCTATGAGGGAAAGCAAAATAAAACTCCAGCAAAAAACAACCGGCTTAAAAGCCAAACCCAATCAAATTTTCCTCCATCTTTGCAATTTAATAGCCACCGCCTTCCATATCATAAACTGGATAGTAGTATTGCTCTTGAAATGGTGGGCAAACTTTCTATCATTCCTCTCTCTCCAAATTGCGTAAACAGCATCCCAAAGAGTCAAAAGTTTGACAGCAGAGGTATACGCAGTGGAATTACCAGAGTTTACAAGGTAATCAAAAATCTGAATTAAGTTTGTCCTCAGAAGAAAGGAACTGATAGCAGGAATCAGAGAAGTGATAATGCAAAACGTATAATCGCATTCAAAAAAGAGATGAGAAATGCTCTCCGCATTGCAATGACAGAAGACATTAATATTTCTTTTCCGAAGAGCATCAGAAGTTTTTAACCCATCAACAAAACAAATCCAGGCATAAATAGAGAATCTAAGAGCTGAGTGCTTGTGCCAAACAGCCTTATACCAAATAACAACCTCCTCCGTTTTGTAAAATTTTTGAATGAAACTGCCAAAATTCTGCTTCCCAGCAACACCCCAAGAGATACAATTCTCTCGACCATCACAGACAATGGGTATGGGAGAGACAACATTTATAAAAATATCAGTACACATACTAGGGAAGTTCCATATTTCATTAGCAAGGAGAGAATCTAGCTTGGCATCAACAGGGCATAAAGAAGTAAAAGAATGAAAATCTTGTATGCATAACCCTTTATACCAATGGTCCCAAATAAGGCTAATGGGGGCTATTAACAGTGGCCTTTAAAATGAAATTTGGCTTAACTTTCAAAGCAGTTTGACACACACTTTTCCACATCGTAGAGGATGAAGGGGCATGAGGCTTCCAAGGAGAGCAGTGGATAGAAAAAAACCACTCATATAAAGGAGAAAGCCTTTTGTATAATCTGAGGATAAGGGAATAGTCATAAGCGTAACGAAGAGCATGAAAAGCCGGAATACCAAGGCCCCCTTTAATTTTTGGTTTACAAGTGTTAGCCCAAGATACCATATGGAGCTTCCTCTTCTCAATATTCCCAAAAAATAAAAATTTAGTAGATAATTTAGCAAGATGCTTGCAAATAGCTTTTGGTATAATCGCACCACAAATCCAATAAGCTATAGTATTCCATATCGTAAACCTAAGGAATTGTAGTCTACCTGCAAAAGATATACTTTTCGCTTTCCAACCAGAAAGATTGTTAGAAATAACATTAAGAAGGGGAGAGAAGTGAGACAGAAGAGTTCTGTTCATAGTGATAGGGATCCCCAGGTATGATAAGGACTTGCAAACATTGTGGATATCAAGGATGTCACAAATGTCATTGCATAATGGGGAATTCTCTTGCAAAATAATAGAACTTTTAGCCTGATTAACCACAAGACCAGAAGAGAGACCAAACTTATGGAGAATATCTTTAAGAATGTGGCAATTCATCACATTAGCTTTTCCAAAGACCAAGACGTCATCAGCATATAACAAATGGGAAATTTTGAAACCGTTGATGTTAACTGGTTGGAAAGAATTATCTCCATTAGAATTATCTAGTAAGCTAGATATAGCATCCATGGCAATGCGAAATAAGTAAGGACTTAAGGGGCATCCTTGCCTTAACCCAACAGTCGAGGGAATGTAACCTTCCAATTGACCATTAATACAGATAGAGAAATTCACATTGGATATACACGCTTTTACCCATTTGATAAATAAAGATGGAATAACCTTCTGCACCATTCTATGAAGCAAGAAATCTCTAGAGAGTGAGTCAAAGGCCTTTTTAATGTTCAGCTTAGCAGACATGTAAGGAACTTTGATGCATTTCTTAAAATATCTCAAAAGCTCTGAAGCTAAATTGACATTGTCTGTCGAAATCCGGTGTTTAATAAATCCAGCTTGAGCCATGTCAATGATATCAGGCATAAAACACATGAGACTATTGGCTAAGATTTTAGAAATAATTTTATATAAAATGTTACACATAGAGATGGGCCTAAAATCAGAGATAGGATTCACATGGGAAGTTTTAAGGATCAAGAAAATAGCTGTAGAGTTAACCCCAGAAGGGATGTAGCCTTTGGAGAAAAAGGATTGTATAGCTTTGCATAAAGAGGGACCAAGGATATGCCACCCGGATTTGTAAAAGTGGAAATTAAACCCATCAGGGCCAGGTGCAGAGGAGGAAGCCCCAGAGAAAACAGCATGCTTGATCTCAGTTTCAGAAATGGGCAAGATAAGGGCCAAAAAATCGTCAGTGGGAACAGTTCTGCCCACCAGAATGGAATCAGAATCCTGAATGAGAGAAACAGCATGATTAAACAAATCATGGAAATGAGAAATGATCTTCTGCTTAGCACCATTATTCCCAGAATTATCCCAGACAATAGACTTCAAAGATGCACTATTAAAGGACTTCCTTATACGAATTTTAGAATATAAAAATTTCAGGTCATCCTCCCCATTTTTTAGCCATTTGGCCTTCACTCTTTGAGACATCCAAGAAGCCCACGAAGAAGTAAGAACATGAATATCCCCATTAGTATTTTTCAGGTCTCCATTAATAGTGGGATTCAAAGGGTCGGCATCCACAGAGGAAAGAAGGGTCAGCTGCTTATCGTGAAGGCTATGGAGAGCAGATTGAATAACATTGGCAGAAGCCCAATGTTCAGATTTAATGGCAACTTTGAGCCTTCTCAGTTTGCTTGAGAAATCAATTAAAGGATTTCCCACCATAGGCTCAAGGAAAATATGAAGCATGCGGCCCCAATACTCATTTTTATAAGTCCAGTAGTTTTTAAACTAAAACCGACAGAAGGTGATAGCAGGGGAACCATTTTTAAGTATAATAGGGTTGTGATCCGAGCAATAAGGCATATCCATATAATAGTAAGAAAGAGGAAAATTGTATATCCAAGCTTCATTAACAAGAGCCCTGTCAAGCTTAATATGGATGGAGTTCTCCGCTTGCTGGTTAAACCAGGAATAAAAAAGACCAGAGGAGGAAAGGTCAACAAGATGGTTGTCAAAAATGAAGGAATTAAAATCCCCCGTCCTACTTTGATGGAGGGGAGAGCCTCCAGACTTCTCGTTTTGATACCTACAGCAATTGAAGTCGCCCATAATAATCCACGGGATGTCAGGAGAGGGAGAATTGGAGTGAAGCTGCTGCCAAAGGGACAACCTATCCTCAGAAGAATTAGAGCCATAAACTGCACTGAGAAAGAAAGTAGAGTTCGGGGAGCAGGTGACAAAACCACAGATAAGCTGAGTGGAGAAGAAAGTGGGGACAAAAGAGATCCTGTCTCCAGCCCATTTAATCCAGATCCTCCTAGAAGCAGAGAGGTTAAAATTATTGCAGCACTCTTCAGAGTCGAACAGCTTGTGAGTAGAAATGAACCACGGGTCAAGCATAAAATTAGCATGAATCCTATTCTCCATAATACATATTAAATCCAACTTGTGCATCTGGATTAATTGCTTGCAAATACTAACTTTGTTGGGGTTGTTAAATCCCCTTAGGTTCCAAGAGGCTATGGGAGGAAGGGTCATTGGGATTTGGAAGTGGTTGGTTGAGGCTTTTTATGATTGCCTTGGGTGTTTTTGGCTGTTGATGATAATGGGGGCTGGGGTATATTTGTTGCTTTCTGTTTAGGAGGAGCAGAGTCAACATTTTCCCTGTTTAAGAAATTTTCCAAAACAGGGTCAATCTCTCTTGAGAAAACTTCATTTTGAATGTCCAATAGGGCATCGAATTTGTTGGGGGAGACAACATCAGTTGTATGTTTCTGCATGGCATAGGGGTTGATAGTGCTGATAACAGTATCGTCGGTGGGGGAGTTCAAATTTGGAATGGTGGCAGTTTGAGGGGTTGGTGTTTCGACGCGGATGTTTGGTCGACTGGAAGTTGTGGAGAGGAAGATTCTGAAGGGGAAAAAGAGGACGGAATGTCAACAAGGGGATTGTTAACAGAAGGCTTCTTGGGACTAGGCATAGATTTGAGATTTGGTTGTGGAGGCAGGGCTTTGTTTCGACCACCCGGAATAGAACTTTTTCCCATGGAGTTGGGAGGAGCATGGGAAGTGCTTCTACCCTTGAAGTTGGTAGCTTTCTTGATGTGTTCCCCAAGTTGGTTTGGAGGATTAGATGGGCATAATGCCGAAGAGTGAAACAAAGATTCACAGGTTTTGCAAGGGGTTGGCCTCCATTCATACTGAACTTTAACCTTCATGATTTCATCTTCAATTGAAATAGGGATATAATCTGGGTATTTGGTTTTGCTGTTGACCTGAATGCAGATACGAGCATAGGCCAGCCTGGTTTTCTAGGCGGTAAGAGCATCGACGGCTAGGGGGATGCCTATCTTACTAGCAATACGTGAGATGCCTTCCTAGTTCCAGACACATAAAGGAAGGTCAAGCAGCTTGACCCAAATAGGAACAGAGGAAAAATTCTCTCTTACTGGTTTAAATCTCGGATACCATTTTTGTAAAATGAAAGGGCGACCTAAGAGGAACCACAGTCCCCCATTCCAAGCCATTTCATAATCCACTGGAGATGAGAACTTGATCAGGAAAAAAACATCGCTCGGGTTAAAAAGCTGTAGCGTACCTTGTAGTTTCGAAGTTTTCTTTAGGGCAGCTAGGAGAGCCTCGTAGTAAGGATGCTTACCCACCAAAAAACCAACCAAAGATGATTGATTCCACTCTTCGGCAGCAGCATCCGTTTTGGATTTCTGAAAAATGAGAACTTCGTCAAGCTCTTCTCTAAGATCTATAGGGAGATCTTTGGACGAAAGACAATTTGGGGTGACGATGTTCGTCCAGCTCCGGAGAGGAAGATGAGCCGGAGGAGCAGAAACGGGCAGTTGAGAGGGGGGGAAAGTCGTGCTCATGGAGAGGGGAACCCATGGAAAGGGAACCCCTCACAGGGAGGGGGAGAAAAGGCGGCAAAGCTTGGCGGTGAGGAAGAGCAAACCCTAGCAGACGCGCCTTTGAAGTGCATGTTGAAGTGGTAAAACCTTTGAAATTAGTCACGCCACAAAAAAAATATCATCATATGAGTCATGTGTTTGCCAACTTGGCATTTCAAATATATTTTTGAAATAAAGAGTAGAAAAAATTGTGGCCCATGGGTTGGAGTAGGCTTTTTTAGAGGAAGAGAATGGATTAAAGGGGTGTGCATTTTTTTTAACATATTATTTTCAAAATAAAACTTATTAATGTAACAACATTTTTAAGTATAAAAATTTAAACTTTCCTATAGTTTTCTTATTAAAATTAGTAAGAATAAATGCTTTTAAATTTTTTTAAGTATATATAGTATATTGACTCCCTATAAAATTTAATATAACTAAGAAAAATGATTCATATAAATGATCCTACATAGAGGGGCAAAAAATTGTTGTTATTATCCCTTTTCTAAAGTATATATATATATATACAATTGTGAATCCCCGGTCACGTGAGGGTGGGCAAATGCCCACCCTGAAAAAAAAAATTTATTTAACAGAGGGGGCTTTTTGGGGTTTTTGCCCCTCCTCAAAACAACTATTTGCCCTAAAATATACAATCCTGCGACGCTTTGCCCATCTCGCACATTTCAGCTTGTTCGCAGGACGACAGGAGGTCATCGAGACTCCGAGTCTTCGCATTCGCAGCAGATCTCCTCTTGTTCGCAGTCGCAAGTTCGAGAATCGTTCGCAAATCACAAGTGTTGCCTTCCAAGCTTTGCTAGTTCGCTGCCACAGCCTTCGCAGTTCGCACAGTAGCTTTTGTCTTGGCGAATCTCACTGTTTCCCATTGCAAATCTCACAGTTTCTAGTTTGCCCAGTTCGCAGCCCCCTTCCGGCATTATTGAAGGTAAAAATCAAGAAACGAGTTACTTCTTGCTCTATTTCTTGCTTGATGCTTCTCTTGTTTTCCTTATCTGCATATTGATTTTGTTTCTCTTTTTTAATTTTCTGCATATTGAAAAAATTATGATAGTTCTTGTAGTTGTGGAAGGATTTGTTTTGAAATTTTTACTTAATATGCATAACTGCATTATTGAAGTGATGCATAGTTTTAAAAATTTTAACATGTTTTTGTATATTTTGGATAGCTGTACACAGTTGATGTTCTAGCATATTTTTATGATTTTTCGTGTTGCAAGTTATAAAATAATAACTGGTTATGTAAACTGATTATCGGTGGCATCTTCTTGCTTTGATTATGAGTTTGATGTTTAGTATTTTTTAGCAATTTTATGCATGTTAATTGAATTATATTATTGATATGCGCACGAGCGATGAGTTTAGATCATTGACTAGCATTGCTGATCTTGCAAAATAGATGGTAAAGGACAAAAAAAATATTGTGTATCCCCTGGTTTATAGACTTATTGTTTTGGCACTGACATTGCCAGTTGCTACTGCTACAGTGGAGAGGGCATTTTCTGTAATGAAGATTATTAAGCATCGGCTACGTAGCAAAATGGGTGATGCTTGGCTCAATAACTGTTTAGTTCCTTATATTGAGAAAGATATATTTGATTCTGTTCTGAATGAAGTCATATGCAACATTATCAAAAAATGCAAAGTAGAATGCAAAGTTTGTAATTTTCTTTTTAATTTCATAAATTATGATGTAAAACAATATTTTGCTTTGAATTTTGTTAGTGAAATATATTATATGTTTTGTATTTATTTTTTTTAATAACGATTTTGTCCACCCTGAAAAAAGGGTTGTATCTGCCACTGTAATATATATATATATATATATATATATATAATATATATATATATATATATGATTCTTAGATTAAATCTTAACCGATTATGAACACTTATAAGTATTAATAAAATAAATCCTTATTGTATATGTGACGCTAGATTATATGACAACCTTCGTATTTTATTATGACCTTTCGTATTCCCTATAAGGTTTTCGTTTTTTTATTATAATATGCATACGCCATACCTCCTTGGCGAGCAGTCATAGCAACCCAGCAATCCTGCTTCTCCCTCTCGTGTGCAAGAGATTATTGGGTTCGGACACCGGACACAGCTTACATTCGGTATTCACAGTACCGAGTAGTACTGAGCTTGGTACTGTGAAGTATTGAGTACCGAGCAGTACTGAGCAGGGTTTTGAGCAGTACCGAGCTCGATACTGCTTGGTACAACTCAGTACCAAGTAGGAGGTGATGTGGTGCATTTTCATTGGGCTCCGAACACGACCGGTGACCGGACCTAATAATTTGCCCTCGTGTGCAAACCTGTGAGCTCACCACCGACCTGCCCTCCTCGGCATTACCATAACGAGGTGGAGCAGATGTAGTATGAGAAGCTTAACCATAAGTTCTACACGATGCACGTCATATCATTGTCTCCAACATCTCAAACATTGAAAAGGCTTCGTTCCTCAGTAAAGTCATTTCTTATATCAATGAGTTAAGAGTGAAGCTACAAGCACAAGAGAGAGACGAAGAGGGGCTGCATCTCAGGTCGAGTCGATCAACGAGGAGCGCAATGTAGGACCTTAAATTGATTAATAGCTGCAGGTAACTGTCGGCATGGAGATCATGGTGAAGCTTCTCAGCGTGGAAGCGATGATATGACTACATGCGATATAGAAAATGTTAGTAAAAAAATCCTCTCATTCTACTCTTTCAATTAACTTAGATTTTTCTCTAACTTTAATATTTGGAAGAAATCAGTCGTGAACCATAAACAAAAAAGGGTTGTAGTGCAGTATACCCCTTTGCCGAGCATTGAGTTTATAAGCACCAGTAGCAACAACAACAACAACATCAAGCCTTTATCCCACTACGTGGGGTTGGCTACATGAATCTTTTTTCTCCATTGTGTCCAATTAAAAGTCAAATTCTCATTTAAATCTAATAAAGAAATATCATTTTTAATATTTTATAACCAAACCTTTTTAGGTCTGCCTCTATCTTTTTTAACATAAGTCAAATCTAATACCTCTATTTTTCTAACTGGGTCATAGGAAGGCCGCCATTTTATGTGACCAAACCATCTAAGGCGACTCTTTCTAAACCTATCTTCTACTGGAGCAACTCCAACCTTTTCACGTATATCCTGATTTATAGTGCTTCTATTAATCCCCAGCATTATTGACTACAATGGATTTATGAGCTCAGAA
>JADPUM010000662.1:0-44524 GCA_016618105.1 Dendrobium huoshanense | reverse complement strand
AAGTGTCTACAGCATTAGAAAGATCACCTTCACCCGTCTGGAGAGAGGCAAACTTATTGACTAAAGGAATTTTTGGGATATTAAGAAGGCATAAAGGAGTTGGCTGGGCTGAAGAAGAGGAGACCTCAGTTGGGGAGTTAAGATTAGGGGGGGGGGGGAGCTTGTCTGGAGGAGGAATAATATCTGTGGGTGGCCGTGAAGTAGCAATAGAAGAAGGCTAAGGAATGACTGGGGTAGCAGCTGAATTGGAGGGAAGAGCCCCAGTTGCGGTGGGCTTAGAAGGAGGCTTAGAAGAAGGGGATCTGCGGGACTAGGATGTTCTGTGTCTGGAGGAGCTACGACCACGATTTTTAGGTGGTTGAGGGGGTAGTATGTGTTGTGGGTTTGGATTGTTAGGACAAATGGAAAAAAGGGTGAATCAACGAACTGCAACCTTCACAACGGTCAGGTTTTCAGTCGTAAATAACAGAAAGAACCAAGTCTTCACCATCAATCTCTATTGGGATTTCTTCATGTAAAATAAAATCCTTAGTAATTAGGACACTGTTGACCTCATTTTTGTATGAGGTCACTCAGACTACTCTTGATCCTTAATTTAATTTTCAAATCAATTCAAAAAAACTCTATGATCTTTCTAGAATCTCGACCTTAGGACCTATTCTAAGTCCTAGGATCCTTCTAGACTTCAAACCATAGAATCCACCTAGATCTTAGGTCAGTCAAACCAAATTCAAGGTCCAAGGGTTTTGTCCTAAAGGCCTTTTCCGTTGAATTTTCAAACACTTTGAAACCCAGTTAAATGACCTCCGATTCAGAGTCTGTCAGTTTCATACTGATAGGACATGTCTCTGGAGGCAACCCTCCAAATTTGAGCCTATTCCGAGGTCTCTAACCTCAAAAACTTAATCGAAACTCAAAGGCTGTAAAACCTTCAAATATTTACAGCCTATGCCACTGGACCTATCACTTTGAAGATTCTGACCTTAGAGCCTTCATCAAAGCCTCTAGTCACTTCCAAACCTTTAATCTTGATATGTTGAACATTAAACTGCATTTTTCTAGACCTAGTTTGACCCCTAGTTGACCATGGGGCAAAATGACCAAAATACCCCTATGGGGCTCAAACATTGATTTCAAATCAAACGAACTCCAAACTGAGTGCAATCACTTGCAACTAATTTCAAATGTTATTTCAAACCTGCTGGACCAATTCCCAACCCCTGGGTCAACCTGGTTGACCAAGTCAACAGGTTTGACCCAATATGCCCTTTTAGGGTTCAAACGGGTGTTTTGAACCAAATGACTTCCTTAGGATTTGAAATCACACCCAATAGACTCTAAATGTCATTTTGAATTCGTTGAACCCATTCCCAGGCCTTTGGATCAACTTGGTTGACTAAATCAACCTAATTGACCCAAATGACCCTTTAAAGGCCAAAATAGGTATTTTTGATTAAATTAACTTTCCAAACTTTGGAACCACTTTTAATAGACTCAAAATGTTATAACAATTTGATTGAAACTGAACCCACCCTTTGGGTCAACCTGGTTGACCCAGTCAACATAGATTGACCCAATGAATCATTAAGAGTTCAAATGAGTCGTTTCGAACCATTTAACCAAACCAATGTCTTCAAACTCTTAAACTCATTCCACTTAATGTCTCAAACATTTCTAAACCTGTTTTGAGTCAAGCCCAAGTCAAGTTGACCAAGTCAACTTAATAGATTTGGTCAAATTCACTTCAAACTCCCATACCAAACTCAAGTTTCAATCCTTTCACTTGGCCTTTATTTTGATTCAATCTAACCAACTCTTGAGTCCACCTAGGTGCCACCTCACTCATGTTTGACTGATTGACCAGTCAAACGGTCAACATAAGGTTTTAGGAGGAGTAAGGGTGCTTAAATAAATTCTTTGAGTTAATCCACTTAATCCAAAACCAATCCAGCAGATTAGTTAAGGTCTAGAAGCTTCCTAAGACTATTCTTAGCCATTGGATCTAAATCCAAAGGCCCATATTGCCACACATGTCTAAATAAAAGACAAAACTCGCTTTCCACCTAGGATGTCCTTGGGTCGTCCTTGCTCTCTGCTCCCACCAACTCCCATGCCACGTGGAAGTCATCCAAGGGCTAATGCAGTCGATCCTAACCGTTTATTCTACCTGGAATCATTTTGAATAGGGAAAACCCTAGGAAATGGCTACCATTCTATCTTAGCCTTTCTCTCACCACCTCAAGGATCCCTAGCCGAGCTCTCTGCTCATACAACTCTCCAAACATCTCCTCTTCATTTCCCGATCAAAACCCGGCCGTCAAACCTCGCCGGCGACTACATTCCGGCGAACTCAACACCCAATCCGTCCAAGGCTTGTACCAGGCGATTCGAGGAGCGTCGGAGCTAGGATTCAACTAGGAACTTAATCGTGGACAATCTACAAGCTCAACCATCCATTAAACGGGTCAAACCGTCCATTATTGAGGTAAAAATTTCGAACCCTAGGTTAGATTACACTAGTCTAAATAACTTTTTGAAGAGCTCACCTTTTGTCGTGATTTTAATTCCCCATAATTTATGTTCATTTAAGGATTCTACGCTTAAAATTTTATTTAATTTGATTGAGTGAGCTGAGAGAACGAGCTATTTTAGTCGATCAAGGCCTCGGTTCGCAACGTGCATGTGCTGCACGTTTTCTCAACCGTTGATCGCACGATCAACGGTTTTGATTAAGTCTCACCGTGGCATTGATCAACCGACCGCGCGATCTCGCGGTTATCCTCCCGTCTGGCGGCATCTGAGCCTTCAATTCAAAAACGCGGGATCGAAATCCCACCGTCCGATCTCTCTCAGCGAGATCGGACCGCGGGATTTAATCTGGATCGCTCGTTCTATCGCACGGATGATCCGACGGCTGTTATTATGCGCTGACGTGTTTAAGTGGGATAGCGCGTGGACCCCAGCAGCCGCCGCGTTTTAAATGGCAATGATTGCCACGCGTTTTGGTCCATCCAACCAGAACGCGCCATGTGGCCACTCAGCCGCCAGAATTAGTTTAATCTGATTTAATTTTCTTTTAAAACTATTTAATTAGCAGAATCTTTTAAAAAATTGTTAAAAATTCATTTTTAATCCAAAAAATCAATGTAATATATCAAATTTTTCAGAAAATTAAGATCTTTAATTTAAAATTAAATTTGATTTTAAATATTATATATATTTTGAATTATTTGATTTATTAAATATTTCTTATTAATAAAGTTTTTTTTTTTTATTAAAAAAATTTTAGAATATCAAAAATTTATTTTTAAGATTATTTTCTTAAAAAATTCAGAGAACACAATAAAAACTTTTAACCTAATTTAAAATTAATTTCATATGTATTATATGTGTTAAATATTTTCAATTAATAAATATTTGAATATTTAATTAATGTTTAATTCAAAATTTTTTTTTTATTCAAAGAATCCTTATTTTAAATCATTTTATATTATCAAAATATTTTCAAATATGTTTTAAAACTATTTTTTTTTATATATATATCTAATAAAAAAAAAACTATTTTAAAATACTTTAAATTTTTTAGAATTTCTAAAACTAATCTATTTTATAGATATTAAAATTAGTTTTAAAACTATATATGTTAAATTTTGAGAGCACTTAAGAGATCCTTTTGAAATCTTAAACATAGATTAGGCTTGATTGAATAGAAATTTATGGGGGATGATTAGTGAAGTGATTACATGCTAATCATTCATTAATCAAAATTTTATTACCTTAATTAATATCAAACTTTGCATGCTTAGGATGCACACACCACCTAGTCTAGGTTCTCCTAGATTTAAGGACTTGAGTGTGATGTTTATGTGTTTCATTCATGCTTGTTCAAGGTTTAGAAAGGATTTGATTTGAACCTAATTAACTTAGTGACATTATTAAGGACAACAATTAAGGACCTTTATTAGAAAATTTAGAATATTTCTAATAATTAGGATTCACTCCTATTTGAGTTGAAACTTCAAGCACTTGAACTTAGTGACATGTACAACCACTAGGAAAGGTTTGACTGATTTTTGAAATCATTAAGGTCCTTAATTAATTTTCTAAGTCTTAAACCCTTAATTAACCCTTAAAACTTCAAGAAAATGTAATAAATTCATTTTAAATCCAAAAAATACATAAAACCCCTCTAACTGACCAGAATCAAATGCTTACTCAATGAAAATTAAAACCCCTTTAATTTGACAGCAAATTAAACCTTAATTTAATTTTAAGTGAAATTGAATATTTAATTAATATAATTAATTAATAATTATTAAAAATTCCAAAAACATCCTAAACACTTGGAAATCTCTCCTTAGGTCATTCCTGACCTTTGGAGCTGATTTCAAGGAGTTAGGAGCTCATTTGGAGAAAAATCACAAAAGGGCTCTCTAATTAAGCAATTTTAAAATTCATTAATTAGCCTAAACTTCAAACCTTCATAACTAATTCAAGAAAAATCAAAATTGAGCAAACTCACTTGCATTCAACTCCTAATAAGGTGTAATATTTATTAAAAATATCAAATTCCAGAAATCTTTAATATTTCAAAAAGTCAACTTTTTGGTCAACTATAGGTCAAATCTAGTTCAAAACTTCAAACCTTTGTAATAAAATGTAGAAAAATTCGATTTCAACGTACTTACCTTCTAACTGATCGTAGTAAGGTCTAGTATTTTAATAAAATACAAATTTTCCAGAATTTGAACCTAATCAAAAAGTCAATTTTCAACCCCTTAATTAAATGATTAAAATATTCCGAAATTCATAAAACTCAAAATTATTCTAAAACTCCAAAAAATGTTAATTTAATGTTTAAAACATTCAATAAACCTTTTAAAACACAACAACCATCCTAAAGATGAAGTTTATTGGCTGGACTACTCCGGGCTGCGGGGCTAAGTGTCCTAAGGAGGCTGGTTCCTCGAGCCTGGTGGCACAACGCCACGAATGGATTCCAAGGGGTGTTAAACCTTAAAAATAAATTAATTATTAATAATCTAACCTTTTAAAACTTCTAATCTAACTACATTAATTTGGTTTATCGGCTGGACTACTCCGGGCTGCGGGGCTACGTGTCCTAAGGAGGCTGGTTCCTCGAGCCTGGTGGCACAACGCCACGAATCGATTAATGGCAAACTTAAATTAATCAAATCTTAAAAATCAGCGATCAAACATTTCTAATAAAATTCATTAATTCTTAAGCCTCAATCAATCTAACTCACTTAATTATATCGGGTACCACTGGGTAACCCAGGCCTACGAGGCTATTAACTTAGCCCCAAGGAAGGTGAAATAAACTTCACGGCCTCGGTGTGAAACAAAGGTGATATCCAACAAATAATTAAACGAATCTTAAAATTAATCTTAAGCCATTAATATTTGAATTCAAACTTAAATCCCTTAAACCTTCCAACCAATCAAATTTTAGACAACTTTAACTAATAATCCTAATTAGGATACATCAAAACCACACGACCTACCTCACACACTTTAGATGGTTTGCTAGGATCACCGACTCTAGTTCTAGGATAGGCCGGTGTTTTACTTTCTGCATTTGTGTGCCGAGTTTTCGAGTTTTTATTGCATGCTGTTTGCTAGTGTAGAATTGATGTGTTTATTTATTTCCTGCATTCTGTGATTGATTGTACGATAGATTTACCCCTAGGTTAGGAGCGAATTATACTTGTGCAATCTTATGCAGGTGGCCATGCTCGTATAAGGAGCTAAAATTAAAGGGGGCAGTTAATAAAAATATATACTCTTTGCACAGGTACCTGCCGCGCTTAAGACCCCCTTTAAATAAAAAGAGCATGGCCAAGTGTGGCTAAAAAAAAAAAAATGCATTTTAAATTTTCATATTATAACTGCTTGGGAATATATACAACTGTTGATTATTAGGATAACCTTGCAGGATCGAGTCTAGATTTTCTTATTTCTCTTAATGTAAATTTAATTCAATTAAGGTTGTATTTATTTAAAATGGTTTGAGATTGGGATACAAATATCCAATTTGAATTCCAAAGAGGTGAAGACATCCCTAAAGGGGAGAGTCTTCTTCCATTTGAAATTCAAATTAGGATACTTTGCAAATATCCAAAGGGGAAAGATAACACCTCGATCAAGAGGGAGTTTCTTTCCATTTGGATATCCTGAACCGACGAATCAAGATGTTCGTGAAAAGATGAAGGATTGGACAATGAGAAGAATCCCAAATCTCAAAACCATTTGATTTAGGATTAGAAATCCGGGTTGTAGTCAGTGGTGCCCGGCCACTTTAATTTATTGTAATTTTTGAGATGTAATAATTAGTGGCACTTGCCATATGGACATTCAATTTAATATATTTAATTGATTTATTTAATTGATTTCGCATTAGAACTCCTGCTTTTCTAGTCTTTTTACTTGTATGCCGTGTTTGATTTAGCCTGGAATTCGAATTTAGGCTCTTAGGGGTCTGTCAAAAAAAATTCTTCTATTTTAATTAAATAAAAATTTTAAGATAAGATAGTAACTCTAAACGGTCCTAAGAAGTAAGCTCGGACTCGCCGAGGGTTTTTCATGCATACATATTATACTTTCTCAACCTTGCTAGGCATCTCCCCGCCTGCGGGTTCTGGCAGGCCACCTGACCTATGAGGGTGCCGATCTGTCAAGGGGATGTTATGCAATCTCTAGGATAAAACCTATTTTCTAAGCCAAAGATTTTTAAACTGCTACATACTAATTCTGCATTCAATCGAGTCAATTAGCATGCATCGCATTAGTAACAAATTTAAAAGAGTCTAATATTTAATTGCATCTATTTAGTCATCAAATACCCGACATAAGTTGAAGGGGTCAATTAAGGATTTGCTCTAGATGTCGACCCCATTTCTCTAAAATTTTCTAATTAATGTCCCTATCACTCTACAAAAAGACCGGATACATTTTTTTAAATCGTTTAGGTGGTTTAGCTGGCTCCCCAATCCAGGCCGGGGTAAGACCAGACTCGCATTGCACTAGCTAGGTTCGGGGTGCTAATTTTTAGTGCCCAATTTAGACTTAGGTTCTGAGGCTGGCTCGGGCCATAAGACCTCAATTTTCGGGAATTGAATCCCAAATTTCTAATAAAATCGACCACTCAAATTAAAATTTTCGTTCAATCAAATATAAGCCTAACACTTAGGATAGGTTGGGATGTTTTCTGAATTATTTCAGAATCTCAAAACATTCCCTACTCCTCTTCCTTTGGCTCCGAAAATAAGTGTTCAATCTTGAACTAATCCCACTTGAAATTCTAAACCTTAACTTCTTTTGATATCTAACTTTGAAAATCTTAAATAAAATTTCTACCGCTATTTTAATCGAGAGTTTTCGTAGGAAATTTAATTCGATTTCCTACGATGTAATTAACTACGAGGGCTTGCGCTCGTAGGAGATTTAGAAACCCAGAATTGATTTTCAAAATTAACTTTTTCAAAACCTTTAATTAATTATCTTTGGGGAAATTTAAAACTTTGAAATTCGAACCCATTAGGGAACGATATGTTCGTCTTTCGAGGCGATATATTGTTCATAATAGAGTGTTCAATTTCAAAATTCCAAAATTAAATATTTCTCAAAGAAAATTAAATATTTTTCAAAACTATATATACTTAAAAATATTTTTTTAATCAAAACAAAAAATGGCGACTCCGCTGGGGAGAAATCTCACTCTCCATCTTTAATAGCGATATTAATTTTATTGAATCGGTAGTCTTAACTACCTTTCCCTCCATTGGTCCCTCTTTCATTTCTCTCTTGAAAGAGTGTGGCCAATTCAATTAAGAGTTGTCAAATGAGAGGTGAGTGTAGGGAATTTTCCTCTAGATCGGGCTTGGACATTTTGCCTCCAACTTGGTTGGTAGAGCGAAAGCGTTAAGCCTATCTCCCTCTAGACATTTCTATAAATGTTAGAAACTTGCGTGCTCGGATTGTTAGTAGCATGCTAAGTTATATAACTTATAGAAATTCTCCTTAATTTTAAAATCTAAAATCTCCAATCTTTTGATAGAGTTAATTCTTCCCAACATCTAAATAATCGCTACATGATATCGTTGTATATTGAGTTGTGATTGTTTCAATTCAATATATATACGATTAATCGTAGAATTCAATGTTAAAGATTTCATTAAAAATTCAATTATATCGATAGAATTAAGCTATGACATTTCGTTCTTAATCCATTAATTAGAATGAAAGAGTTAAGTAAATTCAAAAATAAATCTCCCCTAAGTAATGTGGACCTTTTGTTGAATGAAAGTTCAACACCTTGAGTCCCAAAATAAGGGGAGATGCTGCCGAAATTTTGAATTTTTAATTGTCTGTTTAAAAGATCATTTCAAATTGAATGATTGTTGTATATACCTTCTCACGACGATCGCCGTAAGAAACATATACGACATATCCTTGGATTTTCATGGCAAGATTTTGCCTTCAATTTTCAACTTTCAATTGTATTTGAAAACCTTGTGGTATTTTCTCCTTATAATTGTAGACCTTTATGTTGAATGAAAATTCAACACCTTGAGTCTCAAAATAAGTGGAAATGCTGCCGGATTTTTGAATTTTCTAAAAACAATTGATTGACGTTGTTATATGTCCTCATATACAACGAACCCTTAAATTCTATCTGATAGAAGTTTGTCTTTAACATTTTTACCCTTTGATTATTCCTAGGGTTGAAAGAATGAAGCTTTCTTAGTAGCTTTCCCTATATTTATTTGTGAACCTTTTTGTTGAATGAAAATTCAACACATTGAGTTCCAAAAATAAGGGGAAATGCTGCCAGATTTTTGAATATTCAAATCTCTATCCTTCAAAACCAATTCAATTCTCATTGTTACATGTAGCACCACAACCTTTTTCAAGGGTAAAACATGTACGATGTGAACTCAATCTTTTCCAAATTCAAATATCTTCTCCAAACTTATCCAAATCAAATTCAGACTATCGTTGTTATACATTTTCCTACAAAATCTTTTCGTAGTTGAATGTATATAACGAAAATTCTAATCTTCTTTCAGTCAAAATCAATCTCCATATTTTATCATTTTATACCGGGTTATAGCTCTTATAACCCGATATCGATGATAAAATATAAATTTATTTTCAAAATTCAAATTCAAGTTTCTAATTCAAATCTTCTCCTTTCCAATTCTCAGACAATCAACTTAACTGCAATGGCTGGCAAACTACTGTTTTCAATGGATCGTGATTTACTGATTGAAGAATTAGTGTATGAAAACTCGATTCAGTTTGGGATAGGGTTTGAGTCCCTTAGACTGGTGATGAATGGAAATACCTTAGTGGACCTTGCTGTCAAGGATGAGAAAGATGCCCCTGTAGTTCAACTAGCCATAGGAGCCGGGAATGATGCCCCTCCTAGTCTGTGGTCAGCGTTAGATATCGCTAATGCACCCAAAGAATTTCTTGAAGATGCAAAGAAACTGGAAGCTGCCGCTGCAGGCAAGATAGTGTTTGAGAAAGGGTCTTCAAGTTCTGAAACTTTGTATGGAAGTAAGAATTCCAAGAAGAATTATCTGAGAAGGTTAAGAAAGAAGATCACCAAGACCAAGAAAGTGGCCGAGCTGAAGGCCTTGGGAAAAGTCGATCTTGAGGCTGTCGAGGAGCTGCCAATCCCTGCCTCTTCTCCACTCCTTAAAGGGAGTCGTTTTCACCCCCTCGCAGCTTCTGCAGGGGAGGAGAGAGTTACTCGGATAGCTAGCACTCCGCCTAGCCCAGTAGACTATTCTGTTAAAAGAACCCCGAAGGAGAAGCAAGTTTTGAAAGCTAGAATGCTTAGAAATATCATTCATACTTGCGCTGCTCAAGTAGGGCAAACTAAGGAGCAGTATGTGAAACACTTGAAGGGAGTGATTTCACATAAACTTGAAAAGGAAGTTCTGAAGGAAGAGAAATCTGAAGCCAGGAATTTGACTCCTCAACCAGTGAGGAAGAACAAAAAATTTGTTAAACAACCTGTATCTTCAGTTTTGGTAGATGGATACCATTGGGTGCCTCGCCTCCCGTCTGCAAAGACGGAGGAGATAGTATTAACTGGGTCTGGCCAGAGTCGCTCTTTTAGTGGCAGACCACCGACCCCACCTTCAAAACTGTCAAAGCTGGCCCCAGTGATAGTGAGATCTAAAGAAGTTTTTAAAGAGCTTAAACCAGTTGATGTTAAGGGCAAGAGGCCCATGTCGCCAGAAGAATCATGTGCCAGAAGAAAGTTCAGTAGATCCATTGGGATTCAGTTCAGGGAACCTCAAGTTCATATACCAGTTAAACTCCCTAGACTCCCAGTTCAGGGAAGTGAGGACTCTATTCGTGTTGATGTTGGAGCCCCAGCTGTTCAAGCCCCTCCATCACCAATTAAGATGGATGTCCCTCATCCTACTGAGGATGTCACCCTTGCGACTACCGACCTCGGGACAGTCGGAGGGGAGGAGACGACCCAAGATCCTGATCAAGAGATGTTAGATCAGCTGGTTAGTGAAGAGATCACTGAAGATGATGTCAAGATTAGCAATATTTTTGATAAGTTGGATGTTAAAGAATATGATCAAGTGATGAGTTATGATGGATATTTACCCATCTATACTGAAGCAATAGATGGGAGGCCAGTTGAAGAAGTGGTACAAGAAATTAGAGATATCCTTAAGAAGAAGGCCGTTGATGAGTTCAACCCTGATGAAGATGATTTGCTAGTTGACGAGGAACCAGTAGCGGATGTCCACATGGTTGAAACTCGTGCTTCAGCTAAAGACGCCGAGCCTTCTAAGCACCATTCTGGAAAGGAGGAAGAGTCAGCGGCAGTCGACTCAGATTCAGACAATTCTGTCAGATTGAAAGAGAAGGATGAATATATTAAAAATCTTGAAAGAAAAGTGGAGGAGATGATGATTAGAGTTGAACAGATGCAGAATCAGCTTTTGCAATCACAGGAGTTCAAACCCGAGCAGTTGCAGCCCACAGTGCATACAATGGGCGAGCACAGCAGGAAAGCTGATTCAAATCCCAAACTCCCAGAAGTTACTTCTTCGGTGCCTCCACCAGAAAAAGATATTCGTCAGATGATTGAAACTCAGGTAAGGGAGGCCTTAGCCCATTCGCAAGGAACTGTATCTATTCCAAAGGGTAGACCCTATCCTGAGGAATATGATTTGGTTCCTTATCCTAAGGGTTTTGTGCCACCTTCTTTTAAAATTTTTAGCGGTTTAGAAAACCCAAGACAACATCTGGCCCATTTCCGAGCAAGCTGTTGCAATGCAGGAGGGTCGGATGCTCTACTCTTTCGTCAGTTTGTGAGTAGTTTGTCCGGTATTGCTTTTGAGTGGTACGCAGATCTACCAAATGGTTCTGTAAAAACTTTCACAGAGCTCGAGGGTCTCTTTTTAAAGAGATTCTCAGGAGCTCAACAACGTGTAACCGTTGGTGATCTCGTCATCGAAAAGCAAAAACCGGGCGAGTCTTTAGTCGACTACATCTTGAGGTGGCGAAACCTCTCGATGAAATGTGAACCCCAACTACAAGAGCAACATGCAGTGGAAATTCTTTTAAAGAATATCCACGGGCCTATTGCTTTTATGTTAAAGGGGTTTACAATTAAAACCTTCGAAAAGCTTCTTAACAAAGCTAGTAATCTACAAGAAGAGGCTCCCAAAATGTCATTCTTGAAGGATTCTACTGAAGATAAGAAGGTTAGTAAACCATTGAAGTCCTTTGAAAAGAGAACGGCAATGGTTTCAGCAGTCGACAAGGGGAAGAAACCGATTAATATTCAATCAAGTAATCCTACTGTTCAGCAGACTCAGAAACCTCAACCGTTTCAGGTAACTTCTCAACCTACTAGAGCATATCACCGGCCCACTTTTGAAGAGAGATTGGCTCGTCCGTATCCATTCAAAAGGGAGTCGGTGAAGAAAATTTTCAAGAGCCTTTTAAAGAAGCCAGATTTTCGATTGCCGGAGGCCAAGAAGCCGGAAGAGGCAAATAAAAAGGATGATCCGACCTTTTGCCCCTACCATCGCATGTTGGGCCACACAATTGAAGACTGCATACCTTTTAAGGACTGGCTCGATTGGAATTTCCGTCAAGGTAATATTATAATTCCAAAGGAGTACTTAGTCAATCCGGATCAAGGATCTGTCAAAGTTATCTCAGGTATTAATTCTAATTTTTCTTCGTCCATTGAAGATGGTTGGGATATAGCACTATCCCGGGCATTTAAAAAGTCGATTAACCAATCTTTTCATCTTTCTCAACAGTTACCGACGAGAGCCCGTGGCCCGATCTGGGAGGTTGAGCTGGAGGCATCGCAGGAGGATGTTGGGACGATTTCCTCTCCAGTAGTTGTAGGAACTACTGTATTAAATAAAAATGAAAAGAGTGAACCTTTTGTAGAGAGGAAATTTGTGGATGAGAGATTTGTACAAGTGGTGGATGGTGGCTTAAAACCACTAGCCCCATTAAAGTTATCTGACTTTTACTTTGCCCCATCAAAGGCAAAGGGTCAAAAATTGAATAAAAAGAAATATCCTTCTGCAAATATTTTGATGATTAGTGTTGAGAATGAAGTTTTAAATGACTCTTCCATTGAAAATAATCCGGAGCCAGCTGAGGATAATCAAGAAGTTCAAAAACCCAGCTCTCCAGATTTGACCCTTCAAGGGGAAGATGAATCTAATATCGTATCAGATGGTGATACCCCTGAAATTAATTTTCAAGGGAGTCCCGTCGTGATAGATTTTTCAGATTCAGATTCCCATTCAGAAAGTGACAATCAACCGCCTAAGGAGAGCGTAGACCTCCCCGTAGACTGTCCTTCCGATGAAATCGTGCAAGTACAATTACGGGATGGCAAGGTTTTACCCCCTAGGCTTCCCCCACAGGAAAAGGGAAAACAAGTTGTTTCCACTGATCCAATTCAAGTCTCTACTCAACAATTAAACTCTCCTCCAAATCCACCGGGTCCTGATGTTAATGTTCCAAGTGTTGATTACAACGTCTTAGCTCATCTTAGAAAGTTGCCTGCTAAGTTGAGCATCTACGATGCCCTCATCCTTTCAAAAGAGATGAGGGAGACTTTAATTAAAGCACTTCTCGACCCCGAGATTTGCTTAGCTCAACTCGCTTCAACTTCTGAGGAGGAAGCTTTGTACTTCAAAGAAATTCCAGGAGTTACCTTCTCCGATGAAGATCTACTCCTTGGAACTGCCGATCATAATCGTCCACTTTACATCACTGTAAATGTGGATAAGTTCAAGTTATCAAGAGTTCTTGTTGATCCGGGTGCATCGGTCAACGTGATGAACATAAAGACTCTCGCATACCTCAGAATTGATACTAGCAAGCTCTCAACCGATAAGTTAGTGCTTCGCGGGTTCAATGAAAAAGGTGAGAAGGCTTTAGGTTCGATCACACTTCTTCTAGAGATAGGAGAGTTGAAAACTGAAGCGAAATTTCATATAATTGATTCGGCTACGTCCTTTAATGCGCTCCTAGGTAGGCCTTGGATCCATGAGTATAGGATGGTTCCTTCCACCCTACATCAATGCATCAAGTACCAACGAGATGGCATTGAGTTTGAAATCAAGGGTGATTTGCAACCATTCTCTATTCATGAGATCGGGATCTACGAGGATGCTGCATATTATGTTCCCAAAGGTCTTACTACGAAATCTAAGGTAGAGATCAATGTTAAGGAAGAAAAGAAAGAAAATTATAGTTCAAAAGCAATTCAAGAGCTGAGAAAAGAAAAAATCAAAAGCACAAAAGAACAAAATTCAAGTAGTGAAGACGACGTCGAGCGCGTAGTCTTTAGGCCTCCAAACAATTTGCCTCAAAGAGGTGGGAGGATGGCCCAAAGAGCACGTGGTCGAGGCCGTGTTTCAACTGAAAGAAGGAATACCCCGATGTATATCGAACTTGAATCAAGTTCCGATGAAGAATCAAAAAAGAGGGGTAACAAAATTGCTTTTGACTGTAAGAAATCTAATCTTCCTCCAAAGTTTGACCTCACTTTAGATTCAGATAGTGATCAAGAGGGTAACAATCCTAAACTTCAAAGTGATGAGCCTGAATTGAGTATGTATGAAAAGCTTAATAGGGTAGTTAAATCCTTAGCCTTAACCCCACAGTCTGCTGACAGAGTCTCAGGGTTAGTAACTAAGGATTCCCCTAACTTAGATGGAGAAGTAAGGAAAGTCCAGAGGTTCTTCCCTGGCACTTCCTCTTCAAGGAATGAGGGTGATGTAATCCTTGAAGAGGCGGATTTCAATGAATTAATAGAATTACCTTTCGGCTACTTTCCTCTTGGCGTTAAAGCTCTTATCTCTAAAGGTTTTGCTCCGAGTCGATGGACTAAGGGTCAAGCTAGATACCACCAAAATATTTGGAATTCCAAATTCAATAAAAACTGGACGAGTGGTATCGGTTTTGGTTCTGTTAGTTCATTTGACGATGATGAATATTGCTTGATGATAACCATCCACCTCGAATCTGAAAGTGTCCCTACTGAAGTCGTCGATTCGCTCGACAGACTTTGTTTGGAGACCTTAGATGATTCAGATGAAGTTCAAATTCGGGATGCACCCCCTGAATTTGAAGAAGAAATTAAATCGACAGTTGATGAACTTAAAGAAATTAACCTTGGAACAGAGGATGACACTCGCCCCACATTCATAAGTTCTTTGTTGAGTGAAGACGAGTCTAAGGATCTAATTCAACTTCTATTCGAGTTTAAGGACTGTTTCGCTTGGACATATGACGAAATGCCGGGCTTGTCCGCCGATATAGCAGTTCATAAACTTGGAATCCGGTATGATGCCATTCCCGTCAAACAAGCTCCACGACGCATGCGTCTGGAGATTGAACAACAAGTCATTTCTGAAGTTAAGAAATTGGCCGATGCCGGATTTATCCGAGAGGAGCAATATCCTTCTTGGGTAGCCAGCGTTGTGCCTGTTCGAAAGAAAAATGGTCAAATCCGGGTCTGTGTTGACTATAGAGACCTGAATAAGGCATGTCCTAAGGATGAATTTCCTTTGCCAATTCCAGAATTAATGGTGGACATCGCCTCCTCGCATGTTGTTTTCTCCTTTATGGATGGCTCGTCTGGTTATAATCAAATCAAGATGGCTCCAGAAGATGAGAGAAACACTGCATTCAAAAGTCCTATAGGGATCTTTTGTTATAAAGTGATGCCATTTGGCCTTAAAAATGCCGGTGCAACCTACCAGCGGGCTATGACTCGAATTTTTGACGACTTAATTCATAATCAAGTCGAATGTTACATCGACGATTTAGTTGTCAAGAGTAAAGTTAAAGAGGCTCATCTTTATGACTTAAGAATCGTCTTCGAGCGGTTGCGTCGCTACGATCTTAAGATGAATCCTTTGAAATGCGCTTTCGGTGTCGCGTCAGGGAAATTTCTGGGTTTCGTAGTAAGGCACCGTGGAATTGAAATTGATCCTGCTAAAATCGAAGCTATCTTAAATATGCCGCCTCCTAGGAGTCTTACTCAACTAAGATCTCTTCAAGGTAGACTGGCGTATATAAGAAGATTCATCTCTAATCTTTCCGGAAGATGTCAACCATTCTCGGTCCTCGCTAAAAAGGACGCCAAATTCATTTGGGACGAGAAATGTCAATCTGCTTTTGAAAATATCAAACAATACCTGACAAATCCTCCAGTCTTGGCAGCCCCTGTTCCGGGGAGACCTTTAATACTCTACACTGCGGCCCTTGACGAGTCTCTCGGGGCCCTCCTTGCTCAAGTTAATGACGAAGGGAAAGAGAATGCTCTCTATTACCTAAGTCGAAGACTTTTACCAACGGAAATTCGATATCCAGCGATTGAGAAACATTGTCTTGCCTTAGTTTTTGCAGCTCAAAAACTAAGACATTATATGCTTTCCCATCAAATTAATTTAATTTCCAGTTTTAATCCCTTGCAATATCTTATGACCAGGCCTACGTTGTCAGGACGTTTGGCTCGTTGGTCTATGATATTGCTCCAATTTGAAATCACTTTCATTCCCCTGCGTGCTGTGAAAGGGCAGGCCGTCGCCGACTTCCTTGCGGCACACCCGTTGCCGGCGGAATCTCCTCTAAACGATGATTTACCTGATGAGCAAATCATGAGTTTCGAGGAAACCACCACTCAAACCTGGGAAATGTATTTTGATGGTGCTGCGTCCTCTCAACGGGGCAAAACACCTGAATCTACTATTCCTGGGAAAGCCGGAGTTGGCCTGGTATTCATAACACCAGATAAGGGAATGATGTACTTTTCCTACCATTTATCAGAACCTTGTACGAATAACGAGGCCGAGTACGAAGCTCTGATAACTGGTTTGGAACTTACAATTTTGATGGAGATTAAAGAGATTAAAATTTTTGGTGATTCCCAACTGGTTATTAACCAGATTGCAGGAACCTATAAAGTTTTGAATCCTAAACTCCTAAAGTACCATCAGTACACTTGTCACTTGCTCGAGCAAATTCCGATTGTAACTATGTATAGGATTCCTCGTGGAAGCAATTCTTCGGCGGATGCCCTCGCAAAACTTGCAAAGGAATTTTCCTGTCCCGAAGAAGACTCCATCCCTATAGAGGTGCAGGGTCGTCAAGTCCTGTCTCCTATAGATTTGGAGCACATCAACGAACAAATTTTCCAAATCCTTTCTACCTCTTCAGCAGTCAATGAAGAAACAGATTGGAGACAACCGATAATTGAATACCTTCAAGAAGGCAAGCTCCCTCACGAGAGATCACTTGCCCATCAAATTAAGAAACGTGCCCTATCCTACGCACTAGTCAATAATACGTTGTACCGACGATCGTTCGGTCAGATGTGGCTCCGTTGTTTAGACAAATGTGAGGCCCTGAAGATCGTTAACGAAGTCCATGCTGGACTGTGCGGTGCTCATCAATCGGGTCCAAAGATGAAAATGAAGATCAAAAGACTTGGATACTACTGGCCTACGATGATTGACGATTGCATGAAAATTGCAAAGTGTTGTCATCAATGCCAAGTACATGGTGTGGTTTTACATCAGCCGCCTAACGTGTTGCATCCCACGATAGCCTCGTGGCCCTTCGAAAGTTGGGGCACGGATATCATTGGGCCAATTGACCCTCCTTCCTCGAAGGGTCACCGCTTCATTTTAGCAGCGACTGACTACTTTTCAAAATGGGCTGAAGCAATCCCATTGAGAAATGTAACATCATATCATGTAATGAAATTCTTTTGTGACCATATCGTTTATAGATTCGGTGTTCCGCGCAGAATCATATCCGATAATGGGTCCGCTTTCAAGTCTACAAAGATCAACAATTTTGCAAATCGCCATGGTATCGATTGGAGATACTCAACAATCTATTATCCACGGGCTAATGGATTGGCTGGGGCCTTCAATAAAACTTTGGTTCAAATTATCAAAAAGACCCTCGATGAAAATAAACGTCAGTGGGATGAGAGGTTGGTGGAAGCTTTGTGGGCCTACAGGACCACTTATCGAACCCCGACCCAATCCACACCGTTTGCACTAGTGTATGGATCCGAGGCCGTACTCCCTCTGGAAGTTCAAATCCCTTCACTCAGAATTGCAATTCAGAACCAGATTACAACTCAACAAAATGCACAACTTCGTCTAGAAGAACTTGAAAGCCTTGAAGGATGTCGTCTTCAAGCTCAGCAAAATTTAGAGTTGTATAAAGCCCGAATGATTCAAGCTCACGATAAGTTAGTGCGACCTAGAACCTTCCAAGTAGGCGACTTGGTCTTGGTTCTTCGGAGGCCTATCTTAGCGCACCGAAAACTCGGTGGAAAGTTTGAACCAACTTGGGAAGGACCCTTCGTAGTGGAAACAACCTACGAAGGAGGCTCGTATCAGCTAGTGGATTGTAAGGGAAATCACCCGATGCTTCCTGTAAATGGGCGTTTCCTTAAGAGATACTATGCTTGATGTAGCTCGAATTTTCAATTAATAAAAATTTTTCAAGTTTTAAGTCAATTTGATTCAATTGTTGCAAATCGTTTTAATTTCAATTTCTCATATCTCTTTTCTTAAGTCTATATGTGAATTTTTTAATTTTTCCTACCTCGAATTTAATCTCCGTTAGTGGTGGAGTATGCCCTCTGTGGCACCACCCTAACATTTGAGTTAAAAACGATTAGTGGTGGAGTGTGCCCTTCGTGGCGCCATCCTAATTCGTACCCGTTAGTGGTGGAGCATGCCCTCTGTGGCACCACCCTAACATTTGAATTAAAAACGATTAGTGATGGAACGTGCCCTTCGTGGCGCCATCCTAATTCGTATCCGTTAGTGGTGGAGCATGCCCTCTGTGGCACCACCCTAACATTTGAGTTAAATGATTAGTGATGGAGCGTGCCTTTCGAGGCGCCATCCTAATTTTTATCCGCTAGTGGTGGAGCATGCCCTCAGTGGCACCACACTAGCATTTGAGTTAAGCAATTAGTGGTAGAGCATGCCCTCAATGGCACTACCCTAATAAATTTAAATCTTGATTCCCTATGGATGAATTTTTCATTCCCTTAGGATTAAAATTCCACACTTGATGTTTAATCTCGGTCAACGCCAATATGTGCAATAGAACTTCGCTCTCTTACACATATTGGGGGTCCATTTGTTGACCTCATTTTTGTATGAGGTCACTCAGACTACTCTTGATCCTTAATTTAATTTTCAAATCAATTCAAAAAAACTCTATGATCTTTCTAGAATCTCGACCTTAGGACCTATTCTAAGTCCTAGGATCCTTCTAGACTTCAAACCATAGAATCCACCTAGATCTTAGGTCAGTCAAACCAAATTCAAGGTCCAAGGGTTTTGTCCTAAAGGCCTTTTCCGTTGAATTTTCAAACACTTTGAAACCCAGTTAAATGACCTCCGATTCAGAGTCTGTCAGTTTCATACTGATAGGACATGTCTCTGGAGGCAACCCTCCAAATTTGAGCCTATTCCGAGGTCTCTAACCTCAAAAACTTAATCGAAACTCAAAGGCTGTAAAACCTTCAAATATTTACAGCCTATGCCACTGGACCTATCACTTTGAAGATTCTGACCTTAGAGCCTTCATCAAAGCCTCTAGTCACTTCCAAACCTTTAATCTTGATATGTTGAACATTAAACTGCATTTTTCTAGACCTAGTTTGACCCCTAGTTGACCATGGGGCAAAATGACCAAAATACCCCTATGGGGCTCAAACATTGATTTCAAATCAAACGAACTCCAAACTGAGTGCAATCACTTGCAACTAATTTCAAATGTTATTTCAAACCTGCTGGACCAATTCCCAACCCCTGGGTCAACCTGGTTGACCAAGTCAACAGGTTTGACCCAATATGCCCTTTTAGGGTTCAAACGGGTGTTTTGAACCAAATGACTTCCTTAGGATTTGAAATCACACCCAATAGACTCTAAATGTCATTTTGAATTCGTTGAACCCATTCCCAGGCCTTTGGATCAACTTGGTTGACTAAATCAACCTAATTGACCCAAATGACCCTTTAAAGGCCAAAATAGGTATTTTTGATTAAATTAACTTTCCAAACTTTGGAACCACTTTTAATAGACTCAAAATGTTATAACAATTTGATTGAAACTGAACCCACCCTTTGGGTCAACCTGGTTGACCCAGTCAACATAGATTGACCCAATGAATCATTAAGAGTTCAAATGAGTCGTTTCGAACCATTTAACCAAACCAATGTCTTCAAACTCTTAAACTCATTCCACTTAATGTCTCAAACATTTCTAAACCTGTTTTGAGTCAAGCCCAAGTCAAGTTGACCAAGTCAACTTAATAGATTTGGTCAAATTCACTTCAAACTCCCATACCAAACTCAAGTTTCAATCCTTTCACTTGGCCTTTATTTTGATTCAATCTAACCAACTCTTGAGTCCACCTAGGTGCCACCTCACTCATGTTTGACTGATTGACCAGTCAAACGGTCAACATAAGGTTTTAGGAGGAGTAAGGGTGCTTAAATAAATTCTTTGAGTTAATCCACTTAATCCAAAACCAATCCAGCAGATTAGTTAAGGTCTAGAAGCTTCCTAAGACTATTCTTAGCCATTGGATCTAAATCCAAAGGCCCATATTGCCACACATGTCTAAATAAAAGACAAAACTCGCTTTCCACCTAGGATGTCCTTGGGTCGTCCTTGCTCTCTGCTCCCACCAACTCCCATGCCACGTGGAAGTCATCCAAGGGCTAATGCAGTCGATCCTAACCGTTTATTCTACCTGGAATCATTTTGAATAGGGAAAACCCTAGGAAATGGCTACCATTCTATCTTAGCCTTTCTCTCACCACCTCAAGGATCCCTAGCCGAGCTCTCTGCTCATACAACTCTCCAAACATCTCCTCTTCATTTCCCGATCAAAACCCGGCCGTCAAACCTCGCCGGCGACTACATTCCGGCGAACTCAACACCCAATCCGTCCAAGGCTTGTACCAGGCGATTCGAGGAGCGTCGGAGCTAGGATTCAACTAGGAACTTAATCGTGGACAATCTACAAGCTCAACCATCCATTAAACGGGTCAAACCGTCCATTATTGAGGTAAAAATTTCGAACCCTAGGTTAGATTACGCTAGTCTAAATAACTTTTTGAAGAGCTCACCTTTTGCCGTGATTTTAATTCCCCATAATTTATGTTCATTTAAGGATTCTACGCTTAAAATTTTATTTAATTTGATTGAGTGAGCTGAGAGAACGAGCTATTTTAGTCGATCAAGGCCTCGGTTCGCAACGTGCATGTGCTGCACGTTTTCTCAACCGTTGATCGCACGATCAACGGTTTTGATTAAGTCTCACCGTGGCATTGATCAACCGACCGCGCGATCTCGCGGTTATCCTCCCGTCTGGCGGCATCTGAGCCTTCAATTCAAAAACGCGGGATCGAAATCCCACCGTCCGATCTCTCTCAGCGAGATCGGACCGCGGGATTTAATCTGGATCGCTCGTTCTATCGCACGGATGATCCGACGGCTGTTATTATGCGCTGACGTGTTTAAGTGGGATAGCGCGTGGACCCCAGCAGCCGCCGCGTTTTAAATGGCAATGATTGCCACGCGTTTTGGTCCATCCAACCAGAACGCGCCATGTGGCCACTCAGCCGCCAGAATTAGTTTAATCTGATTTAATTTTCTTTTAAAACTATTTAATTAGCAGAATCTTTTAAAAAATTGTTAAAAATTCATTTTTAATCCAAAAAATCAATGTAATATATCAAATTTTTCAGAAAATTAAGATCTTTAATTTAAAATTAAATTTGATTTTAAATATTATATATATTTTGAATTATTTGATTTATTAAATATTTCTTATTAATAAAGTTTTTTTTTTTTATTAAAAAAATTTTAGAATATCAAAAATTTATTTTTAAGATTATTTTCTTAAAAAATTCAGAGAACACAATAAAAACTTTTAACCTAATTTAAAATTAATTTCATATGTATTATATGTGTTAAATATTTTCAATTAATAAATATTTGAATATTTAATTAATGTTTAATTCAAATTTTTTTTTTATTCAAAGAATCCTTATTTTAAATCATTTTATATTATCAAAATATTTTCAAATATGTTTTAAAACTATTTTTTTTTTATATATATATCTAATAAAAAAAAAACTATTTTAAAATACTTTAAATTTTCTAGAATTTCTAAAACTAATCTATTTTATAGATATTAAAATTAGTTTTAAAACTATATATGTTAAATTTTGAGAGCACTTAAGAGATCCTTTTGAAATCTTAAACATAGATTAGGCTTGATTGAATAGAAATTTATGGGGGATGATTAGTGAAGTGATTACATGCTAATCATTCACTAATCAAAATTTTATTACCTTAATTAATATCAAACTTTGCATGCTTAGGATGCACACACCACCTAGTCTAGGTTCTCCTAGATTTAAGGACTTGAGTGTGATGTTTATGTGTTTCATTCATGCTTGTTCAAGGTTTAGAAAGGATTTGATTTGAACCTAATTAACTTAGTGACATTATTAAGGACAACAATTAAGGACCTTTATTAGAAAATTTAGAATATTTCTAATAATTAGGATTCACTCCTATTTGAGTTGAAACTTCAAGCACTTGAACTTAGTGACATGTACAACCACTAGGAAAGGTTTGACTGATTTTTGAAATCATTAAGGTCCTTAATTAATTTTCTAAGTCTTAAACCCTTAATTAACCCTTAAAACTTCAAGAAAATGTAATAAATTCATTTTAAATCCAAAAAATACATAAAACCCCTCTAACTGACCAGAATCAAATGCTTACTCAATGAAAATTAAAACCCCTTTAATTTGACAGCAAATTAAACCTTAATTTAATTTTAAGTGAAATTGAATATTTAATTAATAATTATTAAAAATTCCAAAAACATCCTAAACACTTGGAAATCTCTCCTTAGGTCATTCCTGACCTTTGGAGCTGATTTCAAGGAGTTAGGAGCTCATTTGGAGAAAAATCACAAAAGGGCTCTCTAATTAAGCAATTTTAAAATTCATTAATTAGCCTAAACTTCAAACCTTCATAACTAATTCAAGAAAAATCAAAATTGAGCAAACTCACTTGCATTCAACTCCTAATAAGGTGTAATATTTATTAAAAATATCAAATTCCAGAAATCTTTAATATTTCAAAAAGTCAACTTTTTGGTCAACTATAGGTCAAATCTAGTTCAAAACTTCAAACCTTTGTAATAAAATGTAGAAAAATCCGATTTCAACGTACTTACCTTCTAACTGATCGTAGTAAGGTCTAGTATTTTAATAAAATACAAATTTTCCAGAATTTGAACCTAATCAAAAAGTCAATTTTCAACCCCTTAATTAAATGATTAAAATATTCCGAAATTCATAAAACTCAAAATTATTCTAAAACTCCAAAAAATGTTAATTTAATGTTTAAAACATTCAATAAACCTTTTAAAACGCAACAACCATCCTAAAGATGAAGTTTATTGGCTGGACTACTCCGGGCTGCGGGGCTAAGTGTCCTAAGGAGGCTGGTTCCTCGAGCCTGGTGGCACAACGCCACGAATGGATTCCAAGGGGTGTTAAACCTTAAAAATAAATTAATTATTAATAATCTAACCTTTTAAAACTTCTAATCTAACTACATTAATTTGGTTTATCGGCTGGACTACTCCGGGCTGCGGGGCTACGTGTTCTAAGGAGGCTGGTTCCTCGAGCCTGGTGGCACAACGCCACGAATCGATTAATGGCAAACTTAAATTAATCAAATCTTAAAAATCAGCGATCAAACATTTCTAATAAAATTCATTAATTCTTAAGCCTCAATCAATCTAACTCACTTAATTATATCGGGTACCACTGGGTAACCCAGGCCTACGAGGCTATTAACTTAGCCCCAAGGAAGGTGAAATAAACTTCACGGCCTCGGTGTGAAACAAAGGTGATATCCAACAAATAATTAAACGAATCTTAAAATTAATCTTAAGCCATTAATATTTGAATTCAAACTTAAATCCCTTAAACCTTCCAACCAATCAAATTTTAGACAACTTTAACTAATAATCCTAATTAGGATACATCAAAACCACACGACCTACCTCACACACTTTAGATGGTTTGCTAGGATCACCGACTCTAGTTCTAGGATAGGCCGGTGTTTTACTTTCTGCATTTGTGTGCCGAGTTTTCGAGTTTTTATTGCATGCTGTTTGCTAGTGTAGAATTGATGTGTTTATTTATTTCCTGCATTCTGTGATTGATTGTACGATAGATTTACCCCTAGGTTAGGAGCGAATTATACTTGTGCAATCTTATGCAGGTGGCCATGCTCGTATAAGGAGCTAAAATTAAAGGGGGCAGTTAATAAAAATATATACTCTTTGCACAGGTACCTGCCGCGCTTAAGACCCCCTTTAAATAAAAAGAGCATGGCCAAGTGTGGCTAAAAAAAAAATGCATTTTAAATTTTCATATTATAACTGCTTGGGAATATATACAACTGTTGATTATTAGGATAACCTTGCAGGATCGAGTCTAGATTTTCTTATTTCTCTTAATGTAAATTTAATTCAATTAAGGTTGTATTTATTTAAAATGGTTTGAGATTGGGATACAAATATCCAATTTGAATTCCAAAGAGGTGAAGACATCCCTAAAGGGGAGAGTCTTCTTCCATTTGAAATTCAAATTAGGATACTTTGCAAATATCCAAAGGGGAAAGATAACACCTCGATCAAGAGGGAGTTTCTTTCCATTTGGATATCCTGAACCGACGAATCAAGATGTTCGTGAAAAGATGAAGGATTGGACAATGAGAAGAATCCCAAATCTCAAAACCATTTGATTTAGGATTAGAAATCCGGGTTGTAGTCAGTGGTGCCCGGCCACTTTAATTTATTGTAATTTTTGAGATGTAATAATTAGTGGCACTTGCCATATGGACATTCAATTTAATATATTTAATTGATTTATTTAATTGATTTCGCATTAGAACTCCTGCTTTTCTAGTCTTTTTACTTGTATGCCGTGTTTGATTTAGCCTGGAATTCGAATTTAGGCTCTTAGGGGTCTGTCAAAAAAAAATTCTTCTATTTTAATTAAATAAAAATTTTAAGATAAGATAGTAACTCTAAACGGTCCTAAGAAGTAAGCTCGGACTCGCCGAGGGTTTTTCATGCATACATATTATACTTTCTCAACCTTGCTAGGCATCTCCCCGCCTGCGGGTTCTGGCAGGCCACCTGACCTATGAGGGTGCCGATCTGTCAAGGGGATGTTATGCAATCTCTAGGATAAAACCTATTTTCTAAGCCAAAGATTTTTAAACTGCTACATACTAATTCTGCATTCAATCGAGTCAATTAGCATGCATCGCATTAGTAACAAATTTAAAAGAGTCTAATATTTAATTGCATCTATTTAGTCATCAAATACCCGACATAAGTTGAAGGGGTCAATTAAGGATTTGCTCTAGATGTCGACCCCATTTCTCTAAAATTTTCTAATTAATGTCCCTATCACTCTACAAAAAGACCGGATACATTTTTTTAAATCGTTTAGGTGGTTTAGCTGGCTCCCCAATCCAGGCCGGGGTAAGACCAGACTCGCATTGCACTAGCTAGGTTCGGGGTGCTAATTTTTAGTGCCCAATTTAGACTTAGGTTCTGAGGCTGGCTCGGGCCATAAGACCTCAATTTTCGGGAATTGAATCCCAAATTTCTAATAAAATCGACCACTCAAATTAAAATTTTCGTTCAATCAAATATAAGCCTAACACTTAGGATAGGTTGGGATGTTTTCTGAATTATTTCAGAATCTCAAAACATTCCCTACTCCTCTTCCTTTGGCTCCGAAAATAAGTGTTCAATCTTGAACTAATCCCACTTGAAATTCTAAACCTTAACTTCTTTTGATATCTAACTTTGAAAATCTTAAATAAAATTTCTACCGCTATTTTAATCGAGAGTTTTCGTAGGAAATTTAATTCGATTTCCTACGATGTAATTAACTACGAGGGCTTGCGCTCGTAGGAGATTTAGAAACCCAGAATTGATTTTCAAAATTAACTTTTTCAAAACCTTTAATTAATTATCTTTGGGGAAATTTAAAACTTTGAAATTCGAACCCATTAGGGAACGATATGTTCGTCTTTCGAGGCGATATATTGTTCATAATAGAGTGTTCAATTTCAAAATTCCAAAATTAAATATTTCTCAAAGAAAATTAAATATTTTTCAAAACTATATATACTTAAAAATATTTTTTTAATCAAAACAGACACATACCCGGGCAAACGTTAACCTGGTACGGTTAGCAGTGAGAGCATCAACTGAAACCGGAATGCCTATGTAGTTGGCGATGCGGGAGATACCCGTGGCGTTTAGAGAGCTAACGGGAAATCAACGATTTTGATCCAGAGCAGAATCGGGGCAGCCTCATCACGCTTTGGTTTAAATTTCGAAGACCATCGTTGTAGAATGAAAGGTTTCCCAAGGAGGAACCAGGGACCACCCGACATAATGGATTATAGGTCTTCCGAAGTTGAAAACTTCTGCAGAAAAAACCCATCTGCCATCGATAGTAAGGACATAGATCCCTTGAGGGGCCATAGCTTCTGCATGGCTTTGAGAAGCCGCTCGTAGTACGGTCTAGGACCCAGGGAATACCCGATGAGAGCGTTGTTCCAAATGGTCTTCCCTTCAGAAAGATCATTCGCATTAAAAGAGAGCTTTTTCTGGCCAGGAGAGAAGAAGGAAACCGGAAAGGTGTTAGGCTTGGGGGTGGGAGCCGAGACATTTTCAGCATATGAAAGGCCGACAGGAGGAAGGCCAAGAACAGAGGAGTTAGGTAGAGGCGGGAAGTCTTGGAGAGAAGAAGCCATCCCAAGTAGGGAGGGGGAGGATCCCTCCCAGGAGGGGAGGGAGGGGCGCAGAGCGGCAGGAGATGGAGAACCCAACAAGACACGAAACCCTAGCAGAGCTCCCCAGTTTGCTCCACTTTTTCATTTTATTTCATTTTCAAAATGCCCTGTATTTCTATCGCTTCGAAGTACAAGCATGTCATCAGTGAATCTAGGACTGAATCATGGGGTTGTTTGATTTAGGCATCATTTGGGATGGCTTTCTTACCGCTTCTTAAAATAGTTTTTAAATTTTTGTAATAAATTACTGTTTTAAAAAGCGGTAAGAAAGCTGTCCCAAACAAAACCTTATGTTATTTAGACATAAATAACAATGTTTTCTATTAATTACAACTGATAAAGAGTCTAAATGACTCTAAATGACCCATAAACATTTAAAAGTTTTAGTCAATGTTATTTAGATATCAATCTTATTTATTAAGAAGCCAGTGGTGTTATTTATCAAATATTGTGTGTTTGATTCAGTGGCATACTGAGAAATCTGAATATCTAAGTATCTGACAAATTGGTTCAGTTTGCCTCTCAATTAAGACACTGATCATAATTTTTTTAGAGATATATATAAACTGAACAATTGATATTTTTAATAACATAACATTGGCATCTCTTAATTATAATTTTATGCATGTTTTGAGCTATTAATAACCACATAATGCCTTCTATTTAAAGGATCTGTTGCATGTTAGTCACATCTTCAGATAAAAAAAATTGTGCAACGTGGAAGATTAGTGTTTAGAAGAGTAGAATATATCGAGCAAGATTTTGTGAGAGAGAGAGAGAGAGAGAGAGAGAGAGAGAGAGAGAGAGAGAGAGAAACTATCATCCCCTATGATATTATTGATTTATCTAACTTTGCTTAAACAATGACAGGAGGAACATCAGAAGCTCCAGAATCTGCAAAGTCTTTCATAGTGAACAAGATTTTGTGAAGAAAGAAAACATGAAGTTGGTGGTGTTTTAATACTTTAATTTAATGGTGTTCATGTTTTGAAAGGAGAAGAGTCATCACAATTGAATCGATTGATGCATCATTCTAGAGGAAGGAAAAAAAAACCTCCATTGGTGCTCTGCCTCTGCTTGGTTTTCAAGGAGTTCAAAGAGAGGAAATGAAATGGAAATGGAGGATTTGAGTTGAAACTGGCTTTAATTTGTTTGGTTGAGGAGAAAAAAATGTTTTTTTTTTTTTTGATTGATGAGAAATTTATTTCTTTATTTCTTTATTAGACATCCTTCTTTTTAAAATGAAAATGATGTTGAGAAATTTCTTTATTCTAGTTTTCATAATAACTTAATTACCCCTTATAACAACAATAAGCCAACTGCCCAAAATATTTTTACTCTATTATTTATATCAAAAAAGAAGCAAAAACAACATCAAATTTTTATTACCTATATGAAATCAATCACTGAATTTTTTTTCTTCATTATATCTTATTAAGAGTCAAATTTTCATTTAAATCTAATTACTTTTTTTTTTTAAATATAAGCCTATTCTAATACATCTACTCCTATCCAGCTAATCGGAACGCCAAGATTTTGTGAGGATGAGAAAAATGGATATTGCATGTAATTGAAATTAACATAAAATTTATTGAACACTAATGACAGTTTAATTACCCCAAAATTAAATTAATATGAATTTGCACCATATAATAACAAATGTTACTAAATTTAGAAGCCCTTAATTATTTGTAAATTAAGTTGTATTACCTTCTACCAATTCATGAAAAAAGAAAAAAAGAGAATCAAATAAACACAAAATATCATCTCTATCACCCATACATTCTTCTTCTTTCATTCTGAAAGACCAAGCCTTCACTCCCCCAACACACCAAAGCTAAAAGAGGGCCACAGATCAAAGACTGGTAAATCAATCACACAGCATTGCCAAAATTGTACAATTTCAAGAATGAGAAATCTTTGGCAATGACACAATCAGGAAAAGAGGATACAACAGAAGTAAAGAGAGAAGGAAGGATGTTTCTTAGAAGATACAATAGAGAGAGCTCACAGGGATCATTGTCTCGAACCTTTCTTGCGACTGAGTATCTCGTGCTCTTTCAGGCGGTGCTGGAATCTGGCAAGGCGAGCTTGCAGGCTGACCAATCCGGCAGCCTTGCGCGAGAGGAGGAAGCTGAGCTGTGAAACATAGTTGTCAATTTGGCTTCCCGGTCGGTCCACCTCTTCCAACAAATTCATCTCCTGTGCACAACAAAAGAGCATTCAAAGCGCGCAAAATATGGCAACCAAAATGCACTCAACGTGTCAAATTTTAAGTGGATGTCCGGGCATAGAGAACATCCGGTCTCCACACCTAATAATTTTTTGTCGTTCATAGACCGGTGATCTTTATAAAGTTTAGGGTTTAGGGTATCAAGATGCTCCAGAACTGTTTAAATAGATCAAGCTTTCTCAGAGTTTGAATTCTTAGTATTACTGGAATGCCGAGGCGTGGGACCTTTACTTTCAAAGCGTGTTCTTGTTCTTAGTGAGCTAGTAAAAAGAACTTCGACCAAATCTGCAACTATCAAATTGCAGTAGTAGGGTGGTGAAGTCTTTAATCAAAACAAGAAATTGATAAGAAGGATGACGATCACAATTCTATCAGATGAGCGCCCGTTTGCCCCATTGAGTGCCCAGCTATGATTGCTAAAAATTTGGAGCCTACTTTTTGGTCTACAAAAAAATATGCTATGCAGAATTATATATTGATTGATTATTGCGGTACGGTCATCATGGAGAGTGAATGGGGGACAGGGAGTACTAGGGTTCCTGGAGCCGCCAAAAGGTAGCAAATATTTGCAGGTTATATTATCACGGGCGTTTTATGAATTTTATTATTATTATTTTTTACTGCCTCAAAATTTTTCTTTATTAAAAGGAGGGCATTCTTTAGATTCAAATCAAAGGCATTTAGGCTGTAATTTCTCCACAGTTGGGTCAACTTGTCATTTTATGTTGTTTTTTTTTTTTGCTCTCTGTAATTGAATAAATTCTATAGGATGGTGGTTACAATGCTTTATGGCACAAAATATTGGCCATTAAAAGAGAAGCATAAAATTAAGTGTAGTCTTGCAGAGATGAAGATGTTCAGGTGGATTAGTGGTTTTACTCTTAGAGATAGAATGCGAAACGAGCATATACGTGAAAAGGTTGGAGTAGCTCAAGTGGTAGATAAGATTAAAGAGAATTTCCTTAGATGGTTCGGTCATATAAAACGTCAGCTTTCTGATGACTTAGAGGAGTAGATGTATTATATTTGTCCTATGTTAAGAAAGATAGAAATAGATCTAAAAAGAATTGGTTAAAAATTATTAGAAATGTCTTTTTTTATTAGATTTAAAAGATAGAGTGACTCTTAACAAGACAAAATTGAGAAAAAGGCTTCATGTAGCCAGAGTAGTGGGATAAAGGCTTGATGTTATCATTGTTGTTGTAATTGAATAAAGTTTCGCGTGCTTTCCAGCACTTGATAATACCAGTAAAGAATATGTTGGAACAGAACTTACCTCCCGAACAATTTCCATCGTATTTTCAATTTCTTTTCTATGAGCTGCTATTAAAGCCTCTTCCTCCTGCATTTAATTTTCAGAATAAAGGACCATATAAGAAATTGCAAACAGAAAGTGATGCGATCATCAACTGATGAGTAAGGAAAAGATGAATAATTGTATGCACCTCTAGCAATGCACTAATTTCTCCATCGCTGAATGGAGCTTCCTGTTCATTTTGTTGCTTATTGCTTCTGGTCTGCCCTTCAGAAATATTTTTTCTAGACCAACCCATATTTTTTTCTATTTTTTCTTCTCTAGGGGCTTTTCTTCGTGGCGGAGAGACCTTTGTTACCTTTTCTTCATCCTGACCACTGAAAGAGTTCTGTACTGAAGAATATAATTGATGACTTGAGGAAGAACCATAGGCTGCCTTAGCCTCTATCTTTTCCCTCTCCGATGGCAAACCAGATGTCCAGTCTTCCCTACCGTTATATGTGTAGCTTGGTACTGAACCAGCTGTGTTCCTGTCAGTAACTGTAGTAGAATTATATGCAAAGGATTCTACATTCCTTCTAGGTGCTTCAACAAGTTCTGTTTCATCTGCGAAGGCGAAGGATGAGGTTGACAAAGATTCCTTAGCGGATGGTATTGATGGAACAGAAGCTTGGTCCTTTTTAGAGTTTCCACCCTTTGAGAGGCTTTTAACCCTGAAAATCACAAAATGACAATGTAAAATAATATCTTTCTCAAATCACCATATATAAAAAAGATGTAGCAGTTTTTAAGTACCTATCAGCATATCTGAGAGTATTTAGGGTATGCTCACAGGAACCAGCGTTGGGAGAGATGCAGGAAATCATAACCGTCTTTGAATTTCCAACAAAGGAGTCACGAAGGACTTCTGTAAGTTTACTTCCTCTAAAAGGGATGTGGATTTGATCATTATCAAGCGCACGGATACATTCTTTTAAAGCCAAAAGGCTCTTGTTTATTTCTGCTCCTTCAATCCTAAAAGTGGAAAAATGAACATAAAGATAAACTATTACATCATAAAAATATTTCCTAAACAGAATAACTCACAAAAAAGGAACTACGTTATTCACATTAAGAAAATGTATTAATAATAGAGAACTCGAATGATTAATAATGATAATTTGTATGATTTCAAGAGAATACCGTGTCTGACGATCATTATCAGTTGTATCTGCACCTCGCTCGCTTCCAGCAAGATCAATAAAAGAGATCTTCCCAATCACCTTCCAGTCTTGGCTTCATTGGAATCATTTTGCCTTCTCGTGTCAATAATATCTTTATGCTTCTTAATGGCAAGTTGTAAAATAGCATGAGACCTTGATGATTCTTCATTTGCTCCAGTGGAACCTGTACTTCGTGCAGCATTTCCTTTTTCAATAAATTCATTAACTATACGTACATCTGAAACCTCAAATTCTTGTAATCCTACTATGCAAACTTGTTGCCTGCCGTCTTCCCTCATGCAGAGTTTCCTGATAAAAATTGATCAAAGAAATTTAAGATGATTAAAATTGGCCAAACATTACAAGTACATCAAAGAAAATTAAGCTAAGCCATCAAGCTAACTTCCGTATGATAATACCAGATCAAAATATAGGCGAGCCCTGCACAAAAATAAGGTGCTCATCAGAAAACAATGAATGACTAAGTATGCCTATGAAGGATATTTTCTAAACCTTCGAGCTAACATCCAAATGATGATGCCAAACTATTAAAAATACAGGCATGCCCTCCCCCCCAAAAAATAAAAGAAAAAAGCCTTGGCATGAGATTGAACAATGACTGAGTAGGCATGCCTATGAAGGATATGATTTTCTTTATAAAATCATTCTGGGTAACACACAAATATGTAAATCATATAATTTCTTTGTGAAATCACCTGGCACGATGTAGTCCCTAATCACTCTAGCTTGCAAAAGGTGCCACTAGATAATGTATTCAATTGAGATTTCTTTAGTAAAGTAAGATACAAAAAAAAAAAAAAAGATTTTCAATGAAATTACCAGAAACAGAAATTTCTAACTCTATTATTTATTTTAACCTAGAAGAAGAGCACTCTATTTTGAGTTTTTATTAAATCTGCATAGCTGTATATATATGAGCTCCAAGAGAGAAGAAAAACATGCTTGAAATTTTGGATAGGTTATTGAAGATTTGGGATTTCATAAATCTTTTCTAGGGAACATTACATACAAATCCTTTAAATGCACCTTTCAGCCCTTTCTTCTCAAGCCGAAGTCTTCATACCATGGGAATCATTCCATTCTATTAGCCTTCCTGCTGATCTAGGGACAGCTTTAGAAATAATTGATCATACGTTCCTTTTTTTGTACAACGGATAATTAGCATTAAATTTATGGATTCAGCATCATACTAGACTGAATCGAGAATTTAAAATCTTTCAATGGTATGGAGGAATTTACCTCCTATCGCTGAGAAGATCAAAAAGCTTCCCTCCATAGATCTCAAAATAGCTAAGCCACAGTTTAAACCTCTGGTTAACATAGCTTGGCTGGCGCAACAGCCGAACAATATCTTCAGCAGCACGGAGAGGTAATGGTTTCATTGTATATGTCTTACCACTTCCTGTAACCATCCAACAAAAAAAGGTACATCTTGAAGTAACGCAGATTTTAAGAATCACAATATCCAAAGAATTGATGATGGGTGCAACAATTAATTTACATAAAGAATAATTACATGCTCTAATAATATATGAATGCGATAAGCAGCGTTAGATATTAAAAATGTTTTTTCTTTGCAATAGAAGTAGGATTCAGTGCAAAAAAAAAAAAAAACGTATACATGCTTCATGCTTGACTACTCCCAGATCAATAGATCTCTAAGTTACGCTATCCAGGCACATACTCAAGGACAAGTTCCACAACCATCAAGAACAAAAATAGATTTAGTTCAAACGTTTATCATCATTCTCCACCACATGTAGTGGGATAAAGGATTGATGTTATTGTTTATCATTCTGGAAATAACAATTGACAATTAACACCAAGGTTCAACTTTTCCAGTTAAAGTAGGTAGCATCTGTAACCAAGACTTTTAAGACCCTCTCCCTCATGAAATTCGTTATTATTACATTTTCAGTTATTTTAAGCTTCAGAAAAGATCATAGAAATGGCCGCATAAACATTTCGGTACAATTCCGCATTTGCTTTCAGGTAATAAGCATCAATTGAACGAATTTAATAATACATTTTCTGAAATATGTGAAGCAAAAACAAATTTTTGGCACTAATAATGAATATCAAGAAACCATTAAAGTTGATAATATTCTAAAAAAAGCAGAGATATGTTACGCATAACCTTGGACCGGTCCCAGCTGGACCGGTCCGGTTCTACACCCGGCGGTCCAAAGCCGGGCGGAACCCGCCGATCGCAGAAACCGCGGACGAAGGAGCGGGCTAGGGGGCTTTTGAGCGTTTCGTTGGAGGGAATTTTTAAATGATGAGGGTGTTTATGTCATTTGTATCTTTCCTTTTGCTTTAATTAGGGAGTTAAGAGAGAATTAGGGATTATCTTGAATTTGAATTGTTTTGAGATCTAGGTTTTGGTGTCTTGGGCTCTTGGCTTCGCCGGAGATCTTTTGGAGAGTTTTTCCTTCCTCTCGAATTGAAGGAAAGCTGTATCTTGCAAGTGCTTTTCGTCCGTTATCGAAATAAAAGTGTTTGCAGTGTTTTTCCTACGTTTTCTCCTACGTTTCCTCTCAGATTTTCGTGCAGTTGGCTGTTTTTCTGCTGTGGACAGCAGTTTTTCCTTTGGATCCTCTTGGTTTTGGTGTGAAACACTTGGAAATCCAAGTGTTTCCTATCAAGATATTGAAGAAAAATGAACGGTATAACTGGGTTTAAAATTGCAAACTAAAAAATATCAATAAACCCAGTACAACTGATAATATTCAAAACATAAAACAGATATTGCACAGGAAAATAGAGGTATAATTGGCTGTACAATTGCACTATGCTTCAGATATATTGTGATATTTTAAGATTGGAAAAAATAATGCCTCGGTAAAGAAAATGAACGGATATCTAATTTCTTGGCCCACCTGTTTGACCATATGCAAAGCAAGTGGCTTTTGTATGCTTAAAGATAGTTGGTATTATGGGTTCAACAGTTACGCGATACACCTGCATGTTTAAGTCAACAGGCAATGTTAGAAAAATGCAAAACAATATGAACATTGAATTTGAACAAGCAAGAACGGAAAAAAATACAAAGAACAAAAACCAAGCAAATAATTGATCAGAAATGTCACAGCTGAGCAAGGAATATTACCTCATCATTAGTGACATGTTCATCAATAACAGCATCAAAGCAAAATTCATGTTTTTCAACATATGCCGTCAAGTCCACCTATCATACAAATGACAACAGGACAGACGATCATCATTAGAGTATACTTGACACAAATGGATCCATGACAGCTTAAATATTTCAAAAAACTGATTTTAGAAGAATAAAAGCTGAGCATGGCTACGAATACATGATTCATATAGAAATGAATTCCTTTAATTTTCAAATCAAATGAGCAAAATTTGTTTCACATCTATGGCAAAGTAGACATACACTTCTTTAGAAAAATGAGGATTTTCAGGGTTGTTTTTCTAAAATATATTATACATGATAAACAAAATGGAAAGGGGGAAATGAGAGAGTGATATATAACCTGCGAATATTATAAAACATGATGCACGTGCAAAGCTAGAATGGAGCTTTTCATAAGCAGATTTAGGCTTCGTTTGATTGGGAGTTTTTGGTGCTTATTCCGTTTTAAAACGACAAATTTATTTCTTCTTTACTGTTTGGTTCGTCAAATCACGTTCCCAATAACTCATTTTTCTTCATTTTCCTGCTATTTTGAGAAAGCTTTATATATATACTTCTCCGTTAGAAACTCCATTTTTTGAATCAATGTTTCTTAAAATTGACTTTTACAAAAGTAAGAAATAACCAAACGAAGCATTAGGGTTTACTTGGGGTGGCTGCAATTGTTTATAACAGTAGCAGAATTGTCATCAGGAAAACAATTTTTTTCCAAAATTTTGATGGGCACTTTAATTTTCTTTTCTTTTAACCAATCCCACATAGTGATAAAGACTTGATGTTGTTATTGTTGTTGCTTAAAAATCAGATAGTTTTTTTTTTTTTTCAACTACCACACTCTAGTAGATTTAATTATAAAAAATTACTTCTACAATAGATTTTTCTAATAAAGAACAAGGAAATTATATCCAAATATAATTGTCGCAGCTTTCTAGAAAGAAAAGTTATGAAAAAGCTTCCCAAAGAGACCCTTAAAAGACGAAGGATTATTTTATGCAAGTAGAAAAAATATATTAAAGATTAAATTGATTTGATGTATTTATGTGCAGCAACAAGTGAACATCTCAATTTATGCACTGAGGGTTAAGGTGGAGGTGGAGCTGGTTTGACTGGGACAATTGTTGGAAAAGCCACAATAAAGCATCCATCAATTTTAATCAAACAGGACCACTATTAAGGCCACCCATGTACGACCATTATAATTGTGAAAAAAACTCACATCCCAAATAGAAGAGAGCGAGCCCTCTTCCTCACACTCCCATCAGCTAACTGAACTGAAAGAAAAACCTTGCTCAGTGCCTGTCATCCAAGTCATTGATATATATCTTGTGAAATATTCTCAGCTTATTTATATATGTGTGGAGAACTTTATATAAGACTAAAGTTTCATTTGGAAAGACTTTCTTAATGTTTCTTAAAGTTTGTATTAAAAATCTTCTTCAAGAAATAGTAAAAAAGCCGTCCCAAAAGAAATCTAAGCCTTTGCTAGGGAGTGAACCATTGTGCACCATGTTGACATCCAGCTTATGCATATAAAAAAATATGACCATCCTAATATTTGAAACTGAATGTTCTCTACAGGTCCAGGTTGGAGTAATTATAATTATGTCCAACATGAGATTCAACTACATATATATATATATATATATATATATATATATAGTTGAATCTCAAGTTAGGCATAATTACTTTCCAGTGAGCCACCCACAGACCAAAGGAAATCAATTTTGCTTCGAGTCAATTGAAGTAGAAGCAATTGTTGACCTAGTTTTGCTCTTTCCCCATAACTTTCAGCCCTGTAGCCAGTTTTCAACCCCTTGTTTATATAGTAAATAATCCATGGCAAACATCAAATTAGACAAGGGAGCAAGTCACTGGGTAATTGATGTAACCATGAGGTCATTCAGGTCAATCATGCGTTAATTAGCGTATATCAAATACATTTAAAAGGTATATCAAATATATTTAAAAGGAATAATGATGTATAATGATAAATATGACATTAATGAAAAACTATTAAGGAAATTTGAGAATTTCAATTCTGCACCAAGCCTTTAACATTAAAAACAGCCACAACGATTTCAATTAACCTTCAACCTCCTAGGCTCTCATTTTTGTCTTTCCACGCTCTCCCCAGACTCACTGACAAACAACTACTATAACTTTCCCACCTCTCTTCTCTTCAATCAACTAGTTGACCAAGCAAACATATTCAACGATAGTTGGCTATCATGAGAATTTTATTCTTTATGAACTATGTTTTACAATTATTTTGAGTCTTTCACCATAACATGACATTCATAAGTACCGCTGCACTACTTGCTACCAATTAAATCAAAACATATCCATCACAAAGCATTACTTTTGAAAAATACGATATTCATTTACAATGTAGAATATTATAAAAATGTCTAATATGATATTTTTCTATTAAAAAATGTTGGAAAAAGTTTGCAATAAGAAAATCATGGTTAAGGAAATACATGATCCTTCTAGTTATACCTTTTGAGATTCAAGGCATGCTTTATTGTGACAACAAAGAAAACCCCAGTGATGATCCTTCCTTTCTAGGTAGGCCATAGGGGGTTGAGCCACCAAAAAAATTGTGAATTAAGATAATGAGGATAGAAACAGCTTGACAACTAATCATGGGGGATGACAAAGAGATGTTCTTTAATGATTCATCAAACATCATTTAACAGAAATATGCAAGAATTGAGTTTGATTAGCCTTGAGAACTAGAGACTGGCAATAAAAAAAATCAAAATTTAGGGTAAGTAGGTGTGACCAAAATCTCATCTACCACCGCTTCACACAGTGGTCGCAATCATACCACTATGTGGGTGTGGCACATGCCATTACTTTTTCCATGAATTGCATTGCACTACTTGCCCATTAATTGCCGCTCCAAATGCACCCCTACCCATTTCATCCCATTGATGCATTGATTTGACGGAATTAGAACTATTGTGAGTAAAGCAGTTATGTAGGAGGTTGGAAGACAGGGAAACCATTAACATTATATAAACCAAAATATTTAATTTATTGATGAATGAACTATCAAACTTTCTTAATAATACCCCCTCAAAATTCACAGTTCTTCCCTAATCAGCATAATGATTAAGAAAACTGATATTTTAAAAAAAATTTGAGCACTAGCATTATACGCATTGTTACCAACAAATTTCACAGCTTAGTACAACCCTCAAATAAGAGGTCCTGTTTAAGAAGAATTAGATATCAGGTTAAAGATTCAGATCCAAATCAGCATTGGATAATATATAGTCGATTCAAGTTCTGACCAAAATATTGTTAGATCAGAGGAGGATCAACTATGATCTTGTATGAAACCAAACTATTGACATTTGACACGATCACTAGTGCTAGCAAAAACAATAACAAGCTTTTATACTACTACGTGGGGTCAGCTTCATGAATCTTTTTTTCTCCATAGTGTCTTATTATGAGTCAAATTCTCATTTAAATAAAAATACCATTTTTTAACACTAGCCAACGTCTTTTTAGGTCTATCTCTACCTTTTTTTAAAATAGTCCGGATCTAAAAATATATACTCTCCAAAGAGGGTCAACAAAAGTCTAATGTTTTATATGACCAAACCTACTGAGGAGACTCTCTCTAATATTATTTGTCATTGGAGCTACTCCAACATTTTCATGTATATAATCATTTTATATTATATCTCAAAATGTAAGCCACTCATCCACCTCAGCATGCTCATCTTTGCAATACTTAATTTTATGCTTCTATTTTAATGCCTAATAATCTATGCCATAAAACATTGCAAGTCTCACCACCATCTTATAAAATTTTCTTTCAAGTTTGAGAGGTACTTTTCTATCAACAATCTTGATGCATTCCCCTCCACTTCAAACATCCAACTTGAATTATACTAATAATATCCCCATTCATTTCAACTTTGCTTTGAACAACAGACCCGGGATATATAAAACATGCACTCTTTTTAATGACTTCATCACCCAATGTCATCCCACCACTAGATCTATTACTGTTAAAATTACACTCCACGCATTCGATTTTAGATCTACTCAAACGAAAACCTTTAGACTCTAAGGTTGGCTTCCATAATTCAAGTTTTTCATCAACTCCCTCTTTAGTCTTATCATCAAGAAGAATATCATCAATAAAAAGCATACACCAAGGTACGCCCTCCTGTAAAAATCTAGTAAAAACATCCATGAATAAAACAAAAAGATATAGGCTTAAAGCTGTTCCTTCATGTAATCTAACTAAAATAGGTAAATACTTTATCAAAACACCCTGTATTTAGACACAAATATAAGCTCCTATATACATATCCTTAATGACTTGAATATAAGCATTATTAACTCTCTTTTTTTTTTTCCAAAACTCTCCAGAGCACTTCTCTTATAACATTATCACATGTTTTCTCTAAATCAATAAATATCATATATAGAACCTCCTTACTCTCTCTATACTTCTCCATCAAACCTTTCAACAAATGTATAGCTTCTATAGTAGATCTACCAGGCATGAATCCAAATTGATTTTGAGAAACAATAGTGTCACATTGTAAACTATGCTCAATTACTCTCTCCCATAATTTTAATGTAATACAAATTAGCTTAATTCCTCTATAAACCACTAGTGCAAATGTTGACCAAAAAAGGCATGTAAGTGCCTTGCACGAGTGTTACTGGAGGATAAATCCCACCATCAAGTGCTAATAGAAATGACGTCGCTAAAATCTAATAAGATGAGAGTGCTCATATTTATTTAGTGCCATCTCGGAATCAAATCAATAAATAATAAATTCAATTGAAAATATAAGCAATTTGAATAACCAGGGAAAATAAGCAAGAAGGAAAATTCTTGCAAACTTAGAAACAAAATAGACCTAAACTTCAAAACATGTATAGACTGCAAGATTTAGTTAGCCAATCATCTTTAAAAAATAAAAAACAATCAATCAAAAAAAAGGTCAGGTAATTAAAAGTGAAGTGCAAAGTGTATGGTTCTGCTATTTATTAAGCTTGAGGATAACAAGAAAGGCATGACACTTAGAAATCTCAAGTGTCCATGGAAGTACAGCTGTCTAGAGCATCCTCCTGGGCTGGGTCGTACCTCTTTAAATAATTTAAATCTGTTGTGCAAAGTCAATTCAAATTACCACATTCCAAGAATTATGAGCAACTGCTGAAAAACAGTGAGAAGAATTGCTTGTGATCTAAGTCTGGCAATAGTCAAGCCTTGCACTTGTATTCTACTGGCGATATCCAAATACTTTATTCTACTTGCACTTGTAAATTAGCAATGAAGGCTCATCATTTTACCAGAATAATTAGTGTTAATTGTTTCCGGCATCATCTTCAAACAAAAAACCTACTGACTAAATCAAATAGATGAACTTCAATTTCATTCTCCGATATTAGAATCTGGATTATCTTAAAAGGTTAATATAGACCAACATAGAAATATGAATAATAGAGATTTGGTCTCAATTAATCGTAAACATTAATCTCCTTATTAGCAAGTCTCACTTAATCCTAAACATTAATCTCCCTATTAACAAATACCCCAACAAATAAATATTAGTAGATACTTCAATTAGAGCATTATCACAAGTGTGATTGCTGTTTTACAGCTTTGCATGCTGTTGTTGACGAGTTATTGGAGCAATGTTGATAAATGTGCTATTGAAGAGATGCTCAATTTGGTTGGCTGAAAAAAGAATGCAAAATAAAAATGAAATGTAATGTAAAAGGAATGTAATATATTTAAAATGTTTGGAGTTGTTTGGATGAGTGTAAAATAAATGCAAGTTTTTTTTTTTTTTGGCTCGAAGTAAAATGAATGCAATGTGAAGTCCAATAATGATGATGGATAATGGCCAGTGGTAAGTAGGAGTTGGTGGCAGCAATTGGTGGAGGCCGCCGACAACAATGACAAAAAATTTATGGCGTGTTAGAAAATCGCCCAAACCTAACGATTTTCAAATACACAATAATTGCACTAGAGGGTTCATTCCAAATAGAGAAAAACTTTACTCAGTATGTCTTTTACTTCAAACCAAAAATCAATAATTTCAAAATCCATGTATTTGGAATACTTTGTACCTATTTCACTTCAAACCTGTTCCCCTAGGCCTTTAAGACTTTCATGCTTCAATAATGCCAACATAAAACCATAACTTTTATTACAACCAAATATTAATTGCGGGATTTTCCTCCATAAGCCTACTATTAGGTTCAAGGCCTCTAAAACCAATTAGGAATGTGTTAAATAACTTACAAACCCTTCATGAGAACTTATTATTTAACGACAACACACCAAGCCATGTCTGATGCTGATAATATGCTCTATGCTAATTTTGATCTACAATGACCTTACATATGCAGCCACAATCTTCTATGCACAAGCCCATACTGTGTTTACGCATGGTTCTTCGGGTTTCACGCCTTCGTTAGCAGCTGTGCAGGTGCTGAATTATACTTTGAAGTCTCATTTTAATCCAATTAAGGTCTACTAGGATGCCAACCAGCTGTCACAGCTGAATGTTAATTTTTGGCAGCCCCCTCCTCCTTGGATTAAGATCAATGTGGATGGTGCTCTAATTTCGTTGAATTTGGCAGGCATTGGAGGTATTGCAATAGATTATAAAGGAAGATTCTTAGGGGCTTTTGGAAGGAAGTAATATCATTGGGATAGTGCTCAAGTGGAATTGATTTCTATTTGTGCAATTTCGTATATGGTTCAAGATCGGATGTATGATATGCAAGGTATCATCATTGAGGGTGATAATTGGAATGTGATGAATGAATTTTTGTCAGAAATTCGTGAAGGGAGATAAGAAGATGGAATTGCATTGTATGAAGGTGGATTTGTCTTTTCTCACTGATTTTCATCAGGTCATCTTTCTCTGTGTTCCTTCTCATTGTAATAAGGTGGCGGATTGTTGTGCCTCCTTAGCTACCTTTGGTAATTTTCATTGGGTTGGTGATTCCTTTTGTAATCTTCCATCATCTTTTACCAAGATGATCATGTAGGAGTGTAATAGACTTACTATCCATTAATTTTTTTGTACCTTTCTTCTTCTTTCATAATGCAATTTGCAGTTTTCCAAAAAAAAAAAAAAAAACCTTACATATGTAATTCCTAAAGCAAAGACAACGAGATATTGATCCAGTATATTAATGAACATCCCTAGTAACATTCATACAACATGAAATTCATGAATCATTAATCTACCCATTTGAGCTTTTGAGGTGACATAATGTGGGTAACATACTTAGTTAAGTTTTTGTGTAAGTATAATAAAATAGTCCCCAAATACTTCTTATAGTGTAAATTAAGATGAACAGGCTCAATTTCACTGAGTAATTAGAATCTAATGAACAAGCTAGATGAAAATAACTAACATGAAATTAAAATAAATACTCATAAAATTTTCTTCCTGAAGAAAGACAACTATCAGAAGGGGCAAAATAAGAACAAAGACATGATTGGTGGTTGCAATATCTAAAATTTTCCACCTCTCCTCAAAATATCCTTATTTCAACAATAGTAGAAGCAAATTATAATAAAAATATATCCTTTTTCAACATTTAATAAAGTGCCATCTTAGAATGCAAATAAATCAGTAAACACCTAAAATTCCCGAGAGGTTTGATTACACAATTTAGGCCCATACAGAACTCATCTCCTACGGATGGACGTGACAAACATGAAGCTATCATTTGCTCCATCATTATGCATGCATTTTAACATCATATGCAGATTTCCAGGAAAATAAGCAGGCATATGAACTAAAACTAATAACCGAACTAAAAAAAAAAGGGGGAAAAGCAGCTATGTAACTTCTTTACAAACATTATATAGGTAACACGTTATGTATCATGTACAAAACTTTAAAATAGTGAAAATTTTGAGACAAAACATAAACACCACAAAAATCATTATCATCATCATTATTAGCCTTATCCCAACTTTTGGGTAGATGATAAACACCGCAAATGTGAGAAAATACAATAGAGAGAAGTGCAACCAAACCTTTAACTTAGGCTCATGAACAGTTAAATATGCATTTTCATGTACTGTTACAATATCTTCTTCCTTTCTAGAAATCTCCTTCTTGTTAAGAGGTCTTTTACGAACCTGAAAAAGTATAGTCAAGGAACAGTAAAAAATCTCAGTTCAACGCACAGCTTATAACTCTCCAAATTCACACAAAAAAATAATAAGAAATAAGAGATACGGTTCCCGAGAGAAACCATCAACTGATTTGGGGATAAAAGCCTTCTATCTATGATTTGCTAGCCACATCAAAAGAGCCCCAAGTTGGCTATAAGGACTCCCATGGTCCAATGATTAACTACTACACATTCTCATCCAATACAATCCAATTTCAATTGAGGTGATAATAGAATTTTATTACCAATCAGATATATGCGTGCATATTTGCTCCCAAAATTATAAAGACATTCTACATATTAGGGGTAAATTACAACGATGGATCTTCTGTATTGAAAAATGGAAAAAGGGCCGGCCAACCGGTCAACTCTTCTTTTAACATGTTGGTCATAAATGAACCTTACACTTTAAGAATACTCCAAATAGGACCTTTTTATGTGTTTTATACTGTACCATTTTAAAATAAAATTAGGCTCCAATAGAACAACATTGCCCTTGTCTATTTTATCATGACCATTTTTGTCATTATCATTTGTACACAAAATCTTTTAACATGAAATTAGTGGTTATGATGGGCTTGGCCTGAGGGAGGGATATGTGGCAAACATGTACATTGGTTGCGGCAGAAAGGATTTAAAAAAGGGAGAGAAAAAGAGAGCCACATAAGCTTTAAAATGAAACAAACATCGAAAGCCACAAGTCTTAAAATGCATCAAACATTAATTCTCTCTATCTTGATCATTCCGCAATTGCTCTTTCTCATAAATCAGTGCACTACATTTTTCCATCATGTCTCCTCCCTAATCGCTGTTTCTCATAAATCATTCAATGGTTCAACGGGAAATAATTTAAACTGGTTGATCATGCTCCTTGAACACCTTGTTCCACATGATTAGAACTATTTATTCTAATTTTACTACCCTTAATGCATGAAGGGCTTAGATTTAGTAGAACAAAAGCCAACTTGGATTCATTCCAAAAGAAAATCATCTTCAATATGTCTAATTTTAAGGGATATGAAGCTGATAGCTGTTAGTCAAAGCGCTGAACGATCAAGTGATGTGAAGATATCACACATACAAACCTTGGATCCATTATACAACATAATGAGAATACAAATGAGAACACAACAACAAAATATAAATGCCTTCGGAATACTATGATAAGAGAATACCATTGAAACTTAAATATTCATTTTGAAAACAACCTAATATGCAAATGAATGTAGTCATTGACAACAAACTGAGTGTGGTAGAATGAGATGAAAAGAAGGAAGTTTGGAAAAACTAAAAAGGCTAAAGAGAGAAGTGCAAGATGAGAGCAGCTTAATGAAGATAATGTATTAAAACATAGTATATTAGTTTGAGCATGTGCAACATAGGGTGCAACAATAAGAACAAGTGTAACATAGTTAGAAGTTGAGAACCTATAAATATTGATCTTTATATATTTTTTGCACATGCCATCCAAGATTTATATTAGTGAATTTTAGATCCTTAGTCATCATGCATAAAACTTTCTATTCAAGCTTGCAGATTAGCATAAAAATATTATAAAAAAAATGTACAATTGTGCTGAGATTCTGCATTTGCTTAGCAAGCAATCAGAACATGGAATTCTAAACTTTCATGGACTTAATATTTGAATATGAATATAGCAGGCACTTTGCAACTAGATGGAAAGTCAGAGAATCACCAAAGACAGTGAAAAAAAAGGGGATGAAGAGAGCAAAGGCATGCTGCTTTAGCTTTAACTCAAAGATTCCTAACAAAATTATCACACCTTCTTCATATTTTTGCACTTCAATTCGGCCAGCACAAAGCCAGTAATTCCAACAAAAAATGAGCATACTCCCAAGCTATAAACCTCCACAAGACAGCCAAAAAGAACTAAGGTTAAAGCATCCAAAAAACTCCAACTCACCACTACTTTGATCTTGCAACATGTTCTCCCTTGC
>JADPUM010000661.1:0-29835 GCA_016618105.1 Dendrobium huoshanense | reverse complement strand
AGTGACTAACAAGCTTTTTTTCATGCGCGGAACTAATGGAGGCAATGGAAGCCCATGCTTCATTAACCAGGCCTAGAAATTTTATTTGGTTAACTTTTTATTTTATAGAACTCTAAACGATACCTCTACCCCATTGACGGACCTTTGCAACGCTGCAGACTTGCAGAGCCACTATATGCAAGCCATTGTGAATCCTAGTCACAGGCCACCGTTCAACGCTCTTTTATTAAATCTCCATACTATTTGTGAACAGGAAAGAGTGATTTCTTCTTCATATCATTTTACTGGACCTATTCATTTTTATTGATCATTGTGCTTCTGGAATTGGTAAGCTGCAGTGCTTAGCTTTTGGCACTTGAAAAATTGAACATTTACTCATAATCTTTTGTTTATTTTTCATAGAGAAAATGATTAGAAAGGTCTCTCGGCTCTTTATGAAAGACTAAAATGATCCAAAATTATATTAAAAGATCATTTGGTCCCTAAAATCTTTTAAAAATGATTCAAAATAGTCTTAAAGTTGAACTATTTTGATTCCTTTTTAAGGAGTTGACGAACCAAAATGATCCATTAATATAGTTGGGGATTATTTTAATCTTTAATAAAGAGTAAAGAGACAATTTTATCTTGTTCTGTTGACCTTTTTCTTGCTGAATTTATTAAGAAAATCATTTTCATGTATTTGGATGAAGGCCTGGAAGTTTGATTTATAAATTTTGGTAACATGCAACTACATGAAATGCGCCTTAATAGATTATGCATGAATTTGTCAGGTATTAAGATATTTCTGTCACTATATTGTAGTTATCTTAGGAGACATTTTGTTACAAGTAGTATTCAACTCAATTATGACTTAGGCTTCAATTGGGATGGCTTTTTTTCGCATTCTAAAACAGTTTTTCTAGTACAAAAATTTTTTTAATTTGAAATTTTTGTACTAGAAATCCGTTTTAAAAAGCAGTACGAAAGCTGTACCAAACGAAGCCTTAGTTAATCATGTAAATCAAGATTTAAGTTTCGTTTTGGACAGCTTTCTTACTGCTTCTTAAAGAAGCTTTTTAGTACAAAAATTAAGGTTTCGTTTGAGACGGCTTTCTTACTGTATTTTAAAGCAGCTTTTTAGTACAAAACAAAGCCTTAATAAATTTTGCGAGGTCTAAAACCTTAAAAAAATTGTTTGGCTAAGACAACTATAAAATCTTGATAAATCTTGTTAATTCTTAAATGGTGGCCGTAAGCTTAATAAAAATCTTGATTATTTATTTTAAGAATATAAGTTTTTCACTAGTATTTATCTTTATATATATATATATATATATTAAACTCTACGTAAATAAATAAAAGCCTCAATATTGGTTCTAATCTCAGATAAAAAAAGTTGAGGATATTCTTAAAATCTTTTGCTTGCACCCCATTAAAGGAAGGTTTTTGGTTCCCCTCTTGCTCTATATCAATTTAATTTTATGACTCATAATCAAGATATTTATAAAAATAAAGATAAAAAGAGCTAGAAAGTAGATGGAGTAACTATGAATAGGTAGGGGCTAAAGCCTCAAATAGACCACCAAAGAATTTATTGACTTTTAATTGAATTTAAGATAATAAAATTTGATCTTCTTATAATCCTCCAACTTAAATAAAAATAAAAAAATAATAAAAAGAGGAGATTTCTTTGGGCCCTCATCATCATAAATAGCCCTGAAGCTTGTCGTTGCCAATAAGATTGATACCTATCATGGATTTCAGTGTTAATGTCAACTATCGCCATATAGGTGAACTCTGATACTCACCAATAATGATAACACCTATCATCACAAATCATTACCAACAATGTTAGCACGCTTTGTAAATGACAAAACTAATACGTTCATAGCCAGCAAAGTTCGAGCCTACTATCACCAATCAATACCAAGGCTGAAGTGTACATTCATAATTCTTAATTTCTTCCATAAGGAGCATGTTTGAGCTAACCACAAATTCTTTTTTAGAGACAACTCTGATGCCTCAAGGCTCTTATATCAGCGATAAAAGCCATCTTTCATAATTCATGTTCACTATATTGTATTAACTTCTTCAATGATGAGAAAGTACACACTTTATAACATATAACTCATTCTAGTTGAATCATATAAATTATGTCAAGCTCCATAATTTTTCTACTAAAAAAAAAACACTCATGTATTTTATAAGTTATTCTCAACCTATTTGATCTATATGCACATAATTTTTATTCCATACTAACATGATAAACTCTCATTCTACACTAGCATTCCAACACACAATCATAATCATTTTGAAGACAATTTATTAACATTTAAAGGTATATATGCCCATAAAAATTAATTTTAATACAAAACACTAAATAAAAAGATTAAAACTATAAAATATTAAAATATTTTCAGCATCATAAAAAAAATTATATAGCTCACCTTGATCTATTGGTTGGAACCTTTGGTTACCAATCAAGAGGTCTTGGGCTATGTCATGTGTGTGTGAGTTTGACTTAATTGATCCAAATGTCATCAAAAAAGTATCATAAAAATTAGAAAAATAACTAAACCTTTTTAATAAAATCACATGCCATGATTTTAAAATGATCAATATATATATATATATATATATATATATATATATATATATATATATATATATATATATATATATATATATATATATATATATATATATATATATATTTTGTTTGCCGGGATATTTAGGCCTATTAAGATAAACTCATCCACCCATCACATATGCAATATTTGGACCCAACCTCTTAGTTGGTAGCCAAAATTCTTAACCACCAGATCAAGATGAGCTTCGTAAAACATTTCATATTCATACATCAATTATTTCAACTACCAAAGGGAGCATAGCTGGTTGAAGATCTATCATGCGTCTTCATATAATTTTATTATTAAAGACAGGACCATTGGAATCTCCAATGGTGAAGAGGAAGTCAATTGTCAAAATTAATGCATCCTCATTATCTTCTTGGCAGATTTTCCACATGCTTTTTTTCTGGGCCTTTCATTTTAATGGTGTATGTCACAACCATATGTTAAAAAATATCCTATCTATATAAAAAGTATATGTTATACAAAAATATCATAAAACTTTTATGTGTGTTTTAAGACATTTTTTATATAAAATTAATTTTTTATTAAAATATTTATATTTATTCACCAATTTCAAATATAGGATTGAAATTATATGATTTTTTTAAACATTAAAATTAATAGTATATATAATTTCAAATTTTTCTAAGATGATTTGATAATGAATAAAAAATATAAAAATTTACTTGAAAGATGAATAATTTAGGTTTATGTGGTGATAATTTGAGTGAATTGAATATATTTGTTATTGATGATGTTTAGAGGGTTTTTATTAGCTTTGATTTTATTTATTTATTTGAAACAAGTCATAAGATTCTAATAATAGAAAATAAAATGCAAGATAAATTGTGGTAAATTTAAAAAAAAAAATTGAAAAGAAAGCATAGAGGCCATACAAATGAAACTTTAAACATGATAAAATTGAACCAAATAATTCTTATTCTATTCCTACTTATAAGCTAACAATAATAATGGTGATTACTCTAAAGATCTTCATTATTTCATGAAGTTATCAATTTCTTTGCTTGATAAATAGTCATTTTTAGCATCATTTGATTTATTTGACTTCTACTACCAAATAAGGGAAAAACACTAACATTCAATAATAATTTTGAATGACTATTAGAATTATAGCAAACTGTGCACATTAAAGGAGAAGGCAAATACAATCTTAAAATCATTAATGATAAATTTTCTTCTAAAATTGTATGAGTGATGCATTTGAGAATTTAAATCATGTTGAGAATTTAAATCATGTTGTTAGAATTCTCAAGTTGTATATACGTGTGTGTGTGTATCCGTGTGCATGCATGTATTTTCTTTGAGTGTACTATGCTTTCTTGTGTACTTATCACCTATCCCAAAAGGACTTCTTGATTGTGCAAGTTTATAACCCTTTGAGAATGGCTTCCAATGAATGATGGAAACAAGCATAAAAAAGAACTCTATGATTAGTTGTTTTAAATCATCAAAAGGTTAGGATACATTCTATGTTTATCAACATCTTTCTATCTTTCTCTTGGGTAAAAATATTGATATTTTAATATTATAACATCACTCTTCAAATCTCTCTTTGGAGCTTATGATTTTTATAATAGTCAATGGTAGTGGCATACTTAACATATATTGACAAGAGAATGTATTAAAATAATAGTATTATCTTCCATACTTATACATTTTTAAATTATTTTGTTCATACATCATATTGCTATCATCCTGCATCATGCTTTGGATATGACCAGCCAATGATGAGAAACCTATCCAACTAAGCCTAAAATCATGATGATTTTAATGAGTCATAAAAAATGAGGTGTTATAATTTTTCCTATTCGTAAAACTCTATTTATGAGCAATTTAAAGTGATTCTGAAACAAATTAGCGTTCATTTTCTTTTTCTTTTATTCTTAAATGACTTTGTTACTCCATTAATGGTTTATAAGGATGGAGAAACTTGGAGTTAGAAGCTTCAAAGAAATCCTCCCTACTAAGAGAAAAGGTGGAAAATTTAAAAGTAGTGATGGTAGTGGAAAAAGGAAGTGGTAGTGACAATGATGGTGATGGAAGTAGCATTGGCTATAATGATAAACATTATGATAGTACTATTAGTAAAAAGGATATGATGTATGTGTTGATAGAGGAGGTCATTGTGGGCTCATAATTAAAACACTTATATTATTCATCCATTTTCCATAAAAAACTATTATAATTTTACAAATGATAGCTTTCCATAGTTCTTAGCTAATTAGGGGAAGATAATGTTGGAAACCATTTACTAAGTGTTAAGTTAAAAAATTATATTAGTTTATGTTAGAAACTTTGTTTAAAAGTGAGCTCACTTTGAATTTTGGTGTTATAAATATTCAGATGGGTGGAATATATGCATGTAAAGAAGTTGGGGGATGCGACACAGCAACTCGGAGCGCCAAAATGCTTAAGGTCAAATCTGGAGACAAAATATAGACTGCAGTGTCACAGTGTTGAATTCGAGCACCAAAGCACTATGACAAATAAAAATAAGTTTAAATTGAAAGTTTAGTGATGCAACATTGCTATTTTTTAACACCACAACAATATGAGCGCCATAGTGCAAGTATTTCGAGTGACATAATGTTGTGGAGAAGAATTAGATATAGAAAGAAAGTCTCTGAAGCACATAATCGTCCAAGCACTACTGTACTGTCTGAGCATTGCGATGAATAATCGTGAGAGCACCGCAGTAGAGCAGTTACTTCAGTTAAGAATAAGCGATATGTCGAATCACAATTAATGTTGTGGTTCTGATCTATTTGAGCACCTCAATGTTAGTTCAACTCAAGATTGTCACAGTGCCAGAACCTCAAGCATTGTGGCACTATGGGTAATTATAGAGATAATAGTATAAAAAGAGGGCCAAATTTTTTTGTGTTGTTATAGCTATGTTGCTTTAATTTTCTTTTTGTACTTCAGTATAAAAGAGAGTGGAAGACAGGGAATGTGCAATGAGAGCAGGATCATCTTTAGTGGAGTAAAAATTATAATCAGTGCACGAAGAATCCTGGTTCTATCTTTCTCACCTTCATTTCTTGTACTCTTTGTTTTATTTATGAATGAAATCTATGTTTTTATTTCTATTGCAATGAATTTTAGCAGCTAGATCTTCTATTCTGGATTCATGGTATGATATGGTGAAAAATGCATGATGTAGAATAAGTTTAAGTGTAAATTAGAATAACGTAGTTGTTTCATGTTTGCTCAAAATTTAATTTATTTGTGGATTGGCCATTCACAATGTTAATATCTAATGTGATATAAGGCCATGATAGAGGCATAGTGGAACAAATAGAGTAGCATGGATAAATTTTTTTAAAATATATACATATCTATTTCAGGAATTTTAGGATCTCTATCGATATAATTATCTTGCAATGAAGAAGTGATTCATATAGATTAATAATTCATTCACTAGGATTCCAACAAACATAATAGAGACCAGAAATCATTTATGCTCTGAACCACAACTAAATTTTTTAGACCAATCTACATCACCCATATTCATCTGATTAATCATAAATTCATAAGGTTATTATTAATGGGGAAAGTTTAAAAAATGATATATTTTATTTTCATAGAATTTTCAAACTTAAGTCAATAACAAGACAAATAGTTTGGTAAAAAGAATCAGGAATTAGCTCATTAAAATTAGTTGATAACTCCCTATGGGAATGATAACCCTCTCATTTATCATATTACTTGAATGACATGTACATTTGCATGGCACTGTATGCAAACACTAGATTTAAAAGATAAGAGCCAACCTCTAAATCATAGGTGTTTAGAGTCGAGTGAATAAGTATTTTGAAACCTAATAGTAACTATTATGACTAAAAATTTTGATAATTGGATCATAATTATATTAGAGAGTCTAATCCTTAGCCACTAATGATTTAAAAACATGGTGTCCTCTCCTAAGATACTAATGAGTCATTGGATAAAGGAGGGGTCCTTTGACACATGTCATTTGTTAGATCAAGTCATAGTGGAAATATTTCCCACCCTTGTTTAGTGGGTCTAACTTAAGATGATAAAGCTAGAGACATGCTATTCCTTTAGTGAATTGAGTATCTAAGAGGAAGTTATCAACATTTAAGTTTGTTATGAGATGCTAACGCATATGTACTCATCTAATCAACCTTTATGACCCAGGGGTTAGTTGAAATGGACTTTGCTAAAATGAAGGAGTCAATGTAAGAAAGCCTTTTAAATGAAAGTTTTTTTATTAAAAAATATTATATTATTATTTTTATAGTGTTATATTTATATTGAACATAATAAAGTGCAATCATATGAGCACTTTTGATTGGCAATGGCCCACACATTCCAAGTAAAACATGATATGAGGCCAATACCTCAGATCTTACTTCTTGTAAATATGAAATTACTTGGCTAAAAAAATTCATAAAAGGAATTAATCCACCCAAAATAGGATTCATTAGTATGAGTGAAAGAGAATTTGAGAGGAACTAGAGAGGAGAATATATATATATATATATAATATTTTTTCCTATATGAGGGAGCTTCATTCTATGTAATATTAAAAGGGCGATGCTTGATACCAGGTTTGTTAGCCATGGCATATCAATTCCCAAAAGGCTCAATTGAATTCAAGAGTAATCTGGTAGGCTTGACACAAACAACAAAGAAACTTTGGTGATAAACAACTTATTGTACGTATCATCAAGGTTTTAAATACTCCCTTTCATTCTAATATGATTTATGTCACTAATAGAAGTGATTATTACTAATAAATCTCATAAAGTCATCACAAATTTAGGGAGAAAAAAGGTCATAATGCAAAGGACTTTCAAAGTTCACCATGTCACACTCATGCCCTTTAGCTTCTATATAAGTTCCCTCAAATACCTAATAGAAGCTTGACATGCATGAAAAATCTTTTGACTTTCACTTCCCTGCTTTATATACTCTTCTTCTCCATTAAAGCAAACTTCACTCTCAATGGAAAAAAGTCCCAATAATGAACTTTCATTCACCAAAAACTTTTTTTATCATCGATTATACATAAGAACATAACAACTTCTTAATGAAAAACAACTTTATCTAGGATTATTACGAATCTGATTTCAGGGAATATAATTTTGATGATAGCAAATATTTCTATTTTTCTGCAACTACCTTGCCTATTAATATTTCAGGTCCACAAGATCGAGTGCAGCTCAACCAGCTCAAGATTGGGTAGACTAGGATTGAGTCACTTTGTAATCTTTTTCCTCTTCTTGAGTAAATTGTATCAATGTGGGTCATGTTGCAAAGTAACCTTGCACACACACACTTGAGGGAAATTTTTTGATTGTTTTAGAGTTCTTTGTTTGTGATCACATCATCCTGGATGATCTAAACATCATCCTGGACGATCTTTTAATAATGGAAACCCTAATTAGGACATCCTGGTTAAGGCAGCCATTATTAAGCACATCATCCCGGACGATATTATCATCATCCTGGATGATAAGCTCAAATAAAAAAGAATCAGCCGCCAAATCTGTTTAGGCCAGATCTATTTAGGTATGTTTATTTTTGAATACTATCCAGAACATCATCCTAGACGATGCAGCATAATTATGCCTAAATTAATCTAATAATTAAGAAAAGAAATTAAGGTTTGATTGCTCAATCATATCATCTTGGACGATCATAGGATCGTCTAGGATGATTAGTTAATAAAACCTTAATTCTTTCTGGATGATCGAACATCGACCTGGTTCTATTCAGGGTGATGTTCTGGACGATCTGTGTTGTTTTGAACTAATCATCCCGGACGATCAGGAGATCGTCCTAGATGATCAAGTTACTTTTTCATCATCCAGAATCACATCTAAGGCGATAGTTTGGATGATATTCAATGAATTATATTAATCGGACAAGATGATATACTATCATCCTGGATGATATGAACAAATTTCCTTTTGATCGTTCCAAATCGTCCTGGCTGATTGATCTAAATTTATACTTATCATATAGGACGATCTTAAGATCATCCTGGATGATAATGTCAATTTGCTATAATTAAGAGCTATTCTGAAGCTCTTCTATTTAAGAACACTTATTTATTCAATGAGTGCATCCTTTGCTGCTATATTGACTTGAGAGAGCCTAGAGGAGAGGGAAAGAAAGGAAGAGAGAGAGAGGATCTTGTGAGGGGGAGTTTGTGAGGGATTTCACAAAGGTTGCTCCAAACAAGGATCCGAGTCGTCTTCTCCAGTTGTCGTCCCTGGCTCCTTGGGGGTTAAAGAGAGGTCTACTTTAACAACTGATCGAGGTTCTCTTCCTACTTCAGGAGGAAGCGAAAGGAGTTGGGTTCTCTACCTACTTCAGGAGGAAGAAAAAGGAGTCAGGTTCTCTGACCCACCGGTATCGGTGGAAAGGAGGTTTGTAAAGGCTTCTTCGCCTTATTGTGGGAGCAAAAGGAGAGTCACTGAGTTTAGTGCAATAATTGGAGGGCGCCTCTAAGGAGTGGATGTATGTCAAGTTGATCGAACCACTATAAATTTCTATGTTTCTTTATTACTTATTTTTCCACATTTAATTTTTGCACTTTGGTTTTCATTTTGGTGAATTTTTATTTGGTTTGAGTTTAAGTTTTGATCAAGAAATTTTTAAAATACCAATTCACCCCCCTCTTGGTTAGCCTTGGGCTAGTTCATAAGGACTTAATATCCCTAACGAACTTTCAAGTGGTATCAGAGTGGGATTCATAAAATCGAGTTTTTGAAAACTTTTGAATTTGATCCTTGACTAACTCCGATAATCATAATACTGTGGAAGGGTATTCTATTACCCAACCACCTTTATTTGATAATATTCCTTTTGATTTTTGAAAAACTCGTATTTCTACATTTTTACAATCAATTGACTATCGTATGTGGATGCTTGTTAAACAAGGTTATACACCTCCGACAAGTAAAAATAATGGCATTACTACTCGACTTCTTTTTACTGAATGGGACTCTTGATGATAGGGATTTAGCTCAACTCAATGCAAAATGCTTAAACTATTTTTTGTGTGCTTTAAAATCTAAAGATTACATGTGTGTTTCAACTTGTGTTACTGATAAAGAAATTTGGGATAAATTGTGTATCACTTATGAAGGAACCAATGAAGTTAAACAATCTAGGTTGAATATTCTTTTGCATGACTATAAACTTTTCTTATAAAATCTAATGAATCGATTTCTGACATGTAAGAAAAAGAAGGAGAAAATTGTGGCGTTGAAGGCCAATGGCACAGACACTGACTCTTCCAGGTCTGAAAGCAATGATATTGCCTTAATCATGAGGAAATTTAAAAGCTTTCTAAGGAAGAAGCATATGAAACATCAAAAGTGGAATAAAGGTAAGGGTAATAAAAATTTTAAGAGTTCTAATGATACTATCTATTTTGAATGTAGGAAGCCAGGACACGTTAAAGCTGATTGTCCTATACTTAAGGCTCATCCTAGCAAGGAGAAGGGTGAGGAGAAACCCAAGTTCAGAAAGGACAAGGATAAGAAGTAGTTCCAAAAGGCGTTATGGGCGGATTCTGCATCTAAATCCTCTGAGACTGAAGCTGAAGAGGAGACTACAAACTTGTGCTTGATGGAGGATGATCATCTTGTTTAGTCGGACCAAGAAGAGGTATGTGAACTAACCTACAAATAATTACTTAAAATTTCTGAACAAATTCATGCATCATATATGAAACTTAAGAAATTACATGCTAGTTTGAAATTGGAGTTTTTAAATTTACAAAAAGAGCATGAAATTTTACTTAAAGATCATTCTACAATCGATAGCAATCACATGATATTACTTGATGAGTTTGATGCATTAAACAAAAAACATTTGAATTATTCGATGCACATGATTCCTTGAAGTCATCACATGCTAAGTTAGAAAAAAGTTTAAGAAATTAGAAAATCTCAAAGCATTTGAAAATAATAAACCAATATTGCATGCATCACATAACTTTAAAAGGAAGCATCACCACCCGAGTAAATTAGTAAATTATTTTCCTAATGTTAGATGTTTTTATGTGACATGTTAGGACACATCTCACACACTTGCACTATTTATCATAGTACACATTGGATGTGGAGACCCAAATTACATAATTCACAGCATAACATACATGCATTGAATTCTACTTTTCGTAAGAAGGGACCAAAACTTATTTGGGTTCCTAAATATGATGTTTAATGATTTTGTAGGCATGCTCTCTCAAAAAGCCTCATGAGAGCATGTGGTACCTGGACAACGGATGCTCATGACATATGACTGGAGATGCTAACCAATTTGCTTCATTGAAGGCCAGGGCTGGAGGCAAGGTTACTCTTGGAGACAACACTACCAAAAAAGTGGTGGGTGCAGGTATAATCAAAAACTCCAAGAATCTTTTGATTGAAAATGTTTTTCTTGTAAATGGACTGAAACAAAACTTGCTTAGCATTAGTCAGCTTTGCGATAAGGGCTTCATCATAAAATTCTTGGCAAATACTTGCATTATCAGCTTAAATAACAACATTATTTTGCAAGAAAAGTGGATCAACATTATTTACAAGCTTGAATTAAATAATATTGAATGTGCTATTTCATTTTGCTTAAAAATTACTACTGATGATTCATGGTTGTGGCACAATAGGTTATGTCATGCCAGTATGAAAACCTTAGGCGAGTGACCCAAAAAAACCTAATTAGAGGTGTCCGCAAGCTTAAGTTCACCAAAGACCACCTTTGTGATGTCTGCCAACTATGGAAACAAGTCCAATCCTCATTACACTCTATTAAATACATTAGCACCTCTAGACCTTTAGAAGTCCTTCACATGGATTTGTTTGGACCCATTAGTACTGTCAATTTAGGGAGAAAAGTCTATGGTTTTGTGATTGCTGATGACTACTCGAGGTTTACTTGGATTAGAGAATGAGTCTTTTGATGAGTTTAGAACCTTCTTCACTTAGATTTAAAAAAGCTAGGCTGTGAGATCTTGACTATCCATAGTGACCATGGGGGAGAGTTTGAAAATGAGAGATTTAGATACTTCTATGAGGATAAGGGGATTAGTCACAACTTCTCAGCTCCTAGGACCTCTCAGCAGAACATGGTAGCTAAAAGGAAGAACCGAACCTTAGTTGAAGCAGCTATAGCCAAACTTGCTGAGTACTCATTTCCAAAGTACATTTAGGCTAAAGCAATAAACACGGCTTGTTATGTATTGAATAGGGTGATGTTAGAGCCAAACTTGATAAGACACCCTATGAGATCCTTAAGGGTAGGACACCCAATCATTCCCACCTCCATGTCTTTGGCTGTAAGATTTTCATTCTTAACAATGGGAAGTCACACTTAGGAAAATTTGACCCAAAATCTGATGGAGTGTTCTTAGGATATTCAAGTGTGGGGAAATATTTTAGGGTGTTTAATAAGAGGATATTGGTGGTGGAGGAGACTACTCATGTAGTGTTTGATAAATATGATCCTAAAAGGTCTAGAGTTGAGGATGAAGATGAAGTTGGAGAGATTGCCCAAGGAGTTGAAAATTTGGAGAAGATGGTAGAGCCCCAAAACACTGAAGGAGTAGGTAAGATTATCCAAGGAGTAGAAAATATAGATCTGGAGGAAAGGATTGAACTTATAAATACCTTGCCTAGAGATTAAAGATACTCTTTGAGTCACCCTAAAGAACTGATCATAGGAGACCCTTCTGAAGGTGTTAGGACTAGGCATGGACTAAGGAAGGAAGTGAACCACTCTACATTTATCTCAATGATTGAATCTACCAACATCAATCAAGCCATATCTGATGAGTTTTGGATCTTAGCCATGCAAGAGGAGTTAAACCAATTTGTTAAGAATGATGTTTGGGAGCTAGAAGAAAGACCAAAGGGACAAAGTGTAGTTGGAACTAAATGGGTCTTAAGAATAAGATGAATGCGTTATGGTTAGGAATAAGGAAAGATTGGTGGCTAAGGGGTACAACCAAATAGAAAGAAATAATTTTGAGGAGACCTTTGCCCCTGTACCTAGATTGAAAGCCATTAGAGTGCTACTAGTCTTTGCCTGTTATAAGGGAATTAAGCTTTTCCAAATGGATGTTAAGAGTACATTTTTAAATGGGATAATAAAAGAGGATATGTTTGTAGAGCACCCCTCAAGTTTTAAGAGTTCTCAATTTTCAAATCATGTTTTTAAATTAAAAAAAGGCCTATATGGATTAAAGCAGGCACCTAGAGCTTAGTATGAGAGGCTTAGCACATTCTTACTAGAGAGGGAGTTTGTTAAGGGGAGCGTAGACACCACCCTTTTTTTAAGGAGAGTAAGAGATGAATTACTCATTGCTCAGATCTATGTCGATGATATACTTTTTGGGTCTTCTGATAAAAGACTATGTGATGATTTTTCTAAAATAATAAGTAAGGAATTTGAGATGAGTATGATGGGAGAGTTATCCTACTTTTTGGGATTTAGCATAAGATAATTGGACGATAGAACATTTCTAAATCAATCAAAGTACATAAAGGATATCTTCAAGAAATATGAAATGGATAAAGCCAAGCCAATTAATACTCTCATGACTTCCAGTGATAAATTGGATAAGAACCCAAATGAAAAATATGTTGATAAAAAAAGTACATATGGATGATTGGATTTTTACTTTACCTGACTGCTAGCTGACCTGATATAATATTTAGTATTTATCTTTGTGCTAGATTTTAAGCTGATTCTAAAGAATCTCACCTGACTGCAGTTAAGAGAATTCTAATATATCTCTTAGGGACCCAAAACTTAAGAATCTGATATCCTAGGCACAACACTTCTTTCGAGATTATTAGATATTCTGATTTTAATTTTACGGGATATAAGGTGGATAGAAAGAGTACTTCTGGGACTTGTCAATTCATAAGACAATTTTTAGTCTCCTGGTCTAGCAAAAAATAAACTCTATTACACTTTCCACTGCTGATGCTGAATACATTGCTTTAGGGAGTTGTGTGGCCCATGTTCTTTGGTTGAAATAATAAATTCTAGATTTAGGATTACCTGTAGGCACAATCTCAATCCTTTGTGACAATACTAGTGCCATCTATATTTTTAATAATCCTATCAAACATTCAAGAACTAAGCATATTGACATAATACATCTATTTATTAAAGATCGTGTAACCAAAGGAGACATTGAGTTACACCATGTGGCAACTGAAAATCAACTGGCTGACATCTTTACTAAATCACTGGCCTTCGACATATTCAACACTTTAAGAACAAGATTGGGTGTGATTGACATAAATGCATGAACTTGATTTTACTGATTTCTGAATTTTACTTTTTTTTTTATTTTGTTGCTAAATTTTTGAATTTTACTTATCATTTGTTGTCTTCTTTTTCTTTCTTTGTTTATTTTTATAATTCACTTCTATTATTTTAATTTTTTCATATGTTTTATTTTTTTTCTCTTTTAATCACTGCTTAATTGATATCTTGTGCCGTGTTTATATTTTTGAAAATTTATAGTCAATATTTGACATCCCCAAATCAGTTAAAGGGAAAAATATTGTTGATTATTTTCCCTTCCTCTAACTTCTTTTAGTGGTATAATTTTATTTTCTAAACAAAAATTTATTTCAAATTAACCACTGGACTTTATGATTGAGATCTTTTTAATCTTACTACAGTAATATATCTTATATATATAATATTAAAAAAAGACGGTTTTCCCTGCGAGAAGTCCGAGCTAGGGCTAACAGGATCAGTTTTTCTACCATTTTTTAGATTTTGATGATGTTAACTCATTGATTCTTATAAATTTTTAATTCAATCACATGAAGAATTTATCATATTCGGGCTTTAATTAAAAAAAAACTTTTCTTTCGATGTTTTTAGTGTCTTTTTCATATTTTATTTTTATTTTTTCAGTTGATTTTCATATTTTTTAGTCTTCTTTGATCATCTCCATCCTTCACCCACCACCACCACCTTCAGATGATCAGGGGCCATCTTTCTTTTAGTTTATTTTTGTGATGTCATATTTTTAGGTTGATGTAGTTTACTTCTATTTTATTTTTCTTTCATCCTCCTTTTTGTGATGTCAAAATGGGGAGTAGCTGTACTGTTCTAGCTTGTACTGTGTTATTTTTTAATAAAAGTTAAATTTCTAGTTTCACACTATTGATTTGCTTTGCTTTGACCAGCTTTAATTACTTTTGTGTTTGCCATTATCAAAAAGGGGAAGATTATTACGAATCTGATTTCAGGGAATATGATTTTAATGATAGCAAATATTTTTATTTTTCTATGACTGCCTTGCCTACTAATATTTCAGGTCCATAAGATCGCGTGCAGCTCAAGATTGAGCAGACTAGGACTAAGTCACTTTGTAATATTTTTCCTGTTCTTGAGTCAATTATATCAATGTGAGTCATATTGCAAAGTAACCTTATACGCACACACTTGAGAGAAAAATTCTAATTGTTTTAGAGTTCTCTATTTTTGATCACATCATCCTGGACGATCCAAACATCGTCCTAGATGATGAGTTAAAAATAGAAACCCTAATTAGGGCACCTTGATTAAGCCGCCATCATTAAACACATCATCCTGGACGATGTTATAATCATCTTGGACGATAGGCTCAAATAAGAAAGAATCAGCCACCATATATGTTTAGGTATGTTTTTTTTTGACATCGTCGTATACGATGCAGTATAATTATGCCTAAATTAATCTGGTAATCAAGAAAAGTAATTAAGGTTTGATTGTTCGATTATATCATCCTAGACGATCACAGGATCGTCTAGTACGATCAGTTAACAAAACCTTAATTCTTCCTAGATGATCGAACATCGGCCTGGTTCTATTTAGGGCGATGTTCTGAAAGATCTATGATGTTTTGAACTAATCATCCCTGATGATCGCGAGATCATCCTAGACGATCAAGTTACTTTTTCATCATCCTGGCGATGGTCTAGAAGATATTTAATGAATTGTACTAATCGTACATGACTATATACTATCGTCTTAGATAATATGAATAAATTTCATTCTGATCGTCCCGGCTGATTGAGCTAAGTTTGTATTGATCGTACAGGACGATCTTCAGATCATTTTAGACGATAATGTCGGTTTGTTGCAATTAAGAGCTATTCCGAAACTCTTCTATTTTAGACCACTTATTTACTCAAGGAGTGCATCCTTTGTTGTTGTCTTGACCTGAGAGAGCTTAGAGGAGAGGGAGAGAAAGGGAGGGAGAGAGAGAGAGAGAGAGAGAGAGAGAGAGAGAGAGAGAGAGAGAGAGAGAGAGGATCTTATGAGGAAAAGTTTGTGAGGGATTTCATAAGGTTGCTACAATAAAGGATCCGAGTCATCTTCTTCGGTTGTCGTCGCTAATTCCTTGGGGGTTCGAGAGAGGTCTACTTCAGTAACTGATTGAGATTCTTTACCTGCTTCAGGAGGAAGTAAAAGGAATTGGGTTCTCTGCCTGCTTCAAGAGGAAGCAAAAGAAGTCGGGTTCTCTACTCCACCGATAACGGTGGAAAGGAGATTTCTAAAGACTTCTCTGCCTTACTATTGAAGCAAAAAGAGAGTCATTGAGTTTAGTGCTATACTCGGAGGGCGCCTCCGGGGAGTGGACATAGGTCAAGTTGACTGAACCACTATAAATTTATGTGTTCCTCTATTACTGCTTTTTCCGCATTTAATTTCTGCACTTTGGTTTTCTTTGTGATGAATTTTGGTTTGGTTTGAGTTTAAGTTTTGATCGATTTTTTTTTTAAATATCAATTCACCCCCCCCCCCACCCCCCCTGGTTAGCCTTGGGCTAGTTCATAAGGGCTTAACATCTCTAACAAACTTTTAGGATGCATGCTAGTCTCAATCTTTAATTAAGCTAAATAATGAGTTAATTGATCAAGGGTTGAACTTCTACCCAACACAAATCACCCATGGCCTATACTAACTATTTTTTCAAGAAGATTAAATTTCTCTAAGGATTTTCATCATATCCCTATGCATATTACTCCACTTTTTTATAGTCGATATTAACTCTCTTTGAGGTGTTTAATTTGGGAGTCATCATTATGAAGCTACTTGATATCTTCCATTTTTAGTCATTAGTATGATTGCTTTATCTTAGATGCTACCACCTTAATATTTAAATACCCGAGAATTATAATAGTATGTTAAGAATTAAAGAGACCAATATTTATTTATTTTATTAGATTAGGGTAGCTTATTTGACCATCCTAAGTAATCCATCACATAGGTAAGATTTGGTCCTTTCCTGGCTCACTAGAGGGCCTCACCACTTTTATAAAGGTGTAGTCTATATGGTCTAAAGGACTCCTTGCATCAAGTAATATCCTAGTATGTATGATTAAGAGAATATATGAAAGATAACCTCTCCCTAAGAGAACTATGTCAATAAGAAGCTAAGTGTATTGACTCTTATTCTTATTGAACACATTGTTAAGATAGTTTTTGATCCATCTAATGAAGGAAAGGAAGATGAAAAGGAAGAGAAACATACAACAATGGCCTTTCATTCTTCAAGTATAAAATCATACATGGGTTAGTGTGCTCCTTACACTATAACCCTAATGGCATCATGGAGGCCCTTCATGGCATTTGGCCTAAAGGTGTTGTAAATGATGATAGGAAGTTTCAATATAATGAATATGATTAGAAGAATAATTAGGTGGAGAAAAGGATAAATGAGTGTAATAAAGCCCTATCTTAGGAAGAAGAGGAGCTTACTATAATGCATGAGCCATGTCAAAGGCCATAGGGGGAGAAGGAGAGATTCTAATGGTAGGACGATTAAATGTTATATAGTTAGTCCTCAAAAAGAGTTAAAGAATATGAGGGTTACCCAAATAGAAGCTAAGCATACCAAGACATTTTAAGAGAATTTGTCATGTAAAATACTGCCCCAGTCTTTTAAGTTAGTCTTTATAAAGTGATCATATCCTAGATCTAGTTTATTGCTTTGTTCCATAATCTTATTAATATTATTTTTGCAAGGTTTAATGTTATTTTTCATGAAATATAGCATTATTACTAGATCTTCTTAATAGTCTTTGAGTCCTTCCACTTTGAAGACTACCTTGATGAAGTTGATGAAGAATAGAAGACTCATTTGCTAAGATATTAAAATGTAAATATAGAGGATGAATCATATTGGTAGAGGAAGAGATGATAAAATGAGAAGATATTAAACTTTGATTAATTTTCTTAAAATTTGTCACTATATTATAAGCATTATATAGTAGGTTAAAGCATGTGTTTGGCATAGAACTTAGTTAAAGAGGGATTATTCTATTTTGCTTGGATGTTAGATATTAATGATGCGGTTAACATCTAAAGCTTAATTGGGACTATAAAGGATGATAGTTGATCCAACTGCTAGTAGCAGTAAGTGATGATATGGTTGTCATTATTACCTCCACTCTAGTTAATAACACATTTTGAATAGTCATCTTATCTTTAAACTTTTGGAAGAGGGTAGTGGATAGGGTTTTGGTAATGACATCAAGGGTTTTATCTAGAGAGTTAATTCATTTAATTGAACTTTCTTGCACAAAAATTACACTATATATTTATATTAACATATGGTTTAAATTTATGTGCATGGATATGAGATGAATGAGCAAAAGATTCATGCCTTTTTCCATGAGCTCTATCAAATGAAGTATACACATATGATTTCAAATATATATCCAATTTAACTTTCAGCAAAGTAGTTTTTTCTTTTTATTTTTTGAACATACTTAGATTAATCTAATACAGGTTTATTTTTACTTTTTAGTTCATCATATTCAATTTTTATAGTTGTTGCGGGCTAGTATATTCACGAAGGAAGAGAGTGAAATTTTCATCCTATTGATGAATAGATATCAATCACAAAAATTGATATTTGGAGAGAGAGCGAAAAAATATCAGAATTTTTAATGTGCAAAATTAAGAAAAAGAAAAACCATTTGGCCTCGCCCTGGTGAAAGAATTTCATTATATTTGTATGAATTAAGGAGGTTGGCCCATCTCTTAACTTAGAGGAAGTTAAATTACATTTATGGGAACTCAAGAGTTTGTAAAGACCTTGTTCAGATGATGGAGGTCAAAATTCAAGTGACAATGACTGGGAGAAGGTCCAGCAAAGGTTGGTTTCCATACAAAAGTTCTACGGTAGATAGCGATCAAATTGAGGCCAGACAGTAATCGACGGCTAAGCGGTGGTTTGACAATGGTCGAGCAGAAGTTTGACAGTGGTTGGCGGCATTTGGCGGTCAGGCGGAGGTCCTTTGGTGGTTGGTGGTCGAGCGATGGTCCACATCTAAGCGAAGGTTCGATGGCATCAGGAAAACGTTTGGCGATGGTCCAGCAGAGGTTCAACAATGGTCAAGCTACTGAGCGATGGTTTGGTTGGCCGATAGAAGTTCTCCTACGTTGGTGCTTGGGTGGAGGCATAGATCTTTGAAGCCTTAAAACTCTCTTTAATCATCGAATAAAGGTCCCCTTCATATAGAGAGTTGGGATATATTTATAGATTTTTGTAAGTGGCGCACCCTATAAAACACACCCTATAAATATGGAGAAGATTTAGTGCAGGTTTGGAGTGCACATCAATCAGATTGCCTAAAATGATTCCCTTGATGATAAAATATTTTTCAAGCATTTATATGCCTTAATGATGTTAGAATTAAGTGAACTTGGACTAATTGGATTAGTATTGTCAAGCTGCTTGATAGGAATATAAGCATGCCAAATTTAATATTACTTGGTCATCCAACTAATGTTTTAAACCATACAAATATTCTTCAGCCCCTTGATTTGGACCCATTTTGACTCGGATTGGACAGATTTTAGTGTCGTTTGGTTTATTTAATTAAGATGTTTGATTTGACTATATTTTTTTTGAAATTAAAGTTTGGATGGCCCCAAATTTAACTTTGGAAGTTTCTAACTTGGATATGACTCGAGATTTGTGCCCGATCAAGGTAATATTCGATGGTGTATCAATAGTAAGTAGAAGCATATCTAAATTATTTTGCTATCTTTCTAATATTTATTATTTTCTTTTAACTTTTTACATTCACATACTAATTCATTAAAAACATCATCTAATTCATTATAAGAAATTTTCACATATCTCAAGAGAGTCAAAAGGACAATCTCCATTTGTCATAAGACATAACTTCAGCTTGTCATCTGAAGTATCATAACTTGATTCTTTTGATGATAGATTTGCCCATAAGATATGCTTTTTCTTTTTTAGGTACTTTTTCTCCTTCATGTCCTTTCTTCTTTTCAAACTCCTTTTCTTTCTTTTTATTTTTATTTAAGAGATCTAAGCATTCTTCTCTTATATGTCTAGGCTTGTTATAGTGGTATCACATAATGCTTTCATTCACAAAAAACTTTTTTTGTATGAATTTTATGAATCTTTAATTTTTATTACTTTGATTTTTTGTTTTGAGAATATTTTCAAGTCTTCTTGAAAGTATAGCAATTTCATCATTATCAGCTTCAAAACTTGAAATAGTATCATCATTATCATCATCATCATCTACATGAAATGTTATAGTCCTCCCTTTTTATTTATTTTATACTCCATCATTTAGATCAATATAAGTACATGTTCATGTGCTATGAAGAGACCTAAAAGCTGATAAGGTGGACATGAACTCAACTAATAGAAGCTTCTTTTGCATCCCATTCTTTTGAAAGGCATCTTAAAATTTTATAAATCAAATTTCATTTTTTATATTTCCTTTCTAAATAATGCAATGTCTTGATTATTTTCATAAATATTATATACATGTTAGAAATTGATTCATTTGAAAATGTACAAAATAATTCATATTTATGAACTAATCTATTGAGATGAGTACTATTTGCCTTGCTTGTACCTTCGTAGGTGACAAATTAATTTGTAATGGACTGACAAATGAAATTTGTTCATAATGATTTCTTTAAGAATATTTGAAAAGATATTTGCTATTAAAAATAAAATTTATGCAATGTAATGATAATGAAGATTTCAAGATCACTATATGTATTCACTATATGAGAGAGAGAGAGAGAGAGAAAGAAAGAGAGAGAAATAGAGAGAGAGAGAGATAGAGTTTGAGGGAATTTGAACTGGTTATTTGAAAAATTCAAATGCATGATTAATTGTAATCAACAAAATTCAGTCAAGGTGTTTTTTGGAATGATTTCAAAATTGTATTAATGATGAAATCAATCTAATTAACATATTAAATCAATGGAGTTAAATTGATTGAAATCTATGAAAGAAGGGTGTGGCCAAGGAGTTTTTGAAAGATTGGAATCTAGGCTTTTCATTTAAATATGAATCCATTAAAATATGGTAGCACAAGTATGAAGATTTAAATGAAATAAATACATATAACAAAAAATAATTTTAAGGTGGCCAGCCATACCATGGGAATGCGATACAATATATAATTTTTGATATTTTCCCAACCTTTTGAATTTTAAATTTTGAATAAAAAAAGAAATAAGTAAGACAAATATTTAATTAAAATATTTTGAATATTCATATGAAAATATTTAAAGCAAAATTAGGCCAACCTTAATTTGTAAATAAAGAAAATAATAAAATAATATTGGAGAAGGAAAGGAATAATAAAAAGGATAGAAAAAGAATAATCAAAAGTTTGAAAAAAAAAAAAATAATTTCAACATATGCTATAAAACTTTCTAATAAATTTAGGTATGAATAAATATTGATAAGTAACAATAAACCTTAACTCCTAGCCATTTCCCCTTTTTCATACCTTCTTGAGAAGTTAGAGGAGAGGAAAAGGGGGGAGGAGAGAGAGAAGAGAGAGGAAGGTGCTCGTGGCATTTTCATCTATCGGTCCTGTTACAAAATTCTTTTGATTGTAGTAGGTAACCTAAATCGTATCTTACCCAAATCATATATTTTTTTTTGTGATTTGTGTTTTATTAATTGAATCTCTCATAAATTAATAAAAATATATTTTATTTCAAATTATAAACTTTTATCATATAACTTTTGTATATGATAGGCATGATTTTTAGGGCATTTTTATTGTAATAGTGTGATGGCCAGGAGCGGTGGAAAATTAACCAGTGGTTTTGGTGTACCATATCCGTCGGAAATACTAGCGAAAAAACTTCCTGAATTTACCACCTTAAAAGATGATGGTTTCTCAAATTTTGCGCTGGATACCACCAGAAAATGCGCCTAAAAAATTTCCGGCGAAAAGCTTACATGCACCATTATATATTTTCTGACACTTGAATTACCGTCGCAACAATTTTCTCCAGTATCACTGGAAATAAGGATTTTTCAGCAGATTTCTAGTGTTACCAGCGGATTTTGTCTCCCGGTAACAGCTCATTTTCATGTATTGAGGACCCATTTGATCAAGATGTGAAGTATAAACAAAGTGCAGTTGTGACTCCAATGTCTTTTGATAGTATGTTACAACTTGCTAGCATGGATGTCGTGATTGTAAGTAACACTAGAGTAGACAATTAGGGATTAAGGACAATGATGAAGAAAAGTACCTACATATGTTTCATAAGTTGAATCCACAATTATTTAAGGGAGCTGTAGAACCACAGATAGCAGAGGATAGACTAGTGGTATCGATAGAGAAAATATTTGATAGTATGCAATATCATGAGAACAAAGAAGTGTCGCTAATTGTATTTTTATTTGAAGAAGAAATAGAGAGATGGTGGATAGGAGAGTAGCGAGAGATATTCAAGGGAAAGGTGAGTGTAGTGATTACTTGGACAGAGTTTATTATTATTTTTAGGAACTGGTTTGTACCTTCATCAACTTAGCAATAAATCCTAGAGGCTTTTATGAGATCAAAGCAGAGAGAAAAGGAAGGCAGTGATACAATATAAAACAGAATTTACCACATTAGCCATTTATGTCCCGTAACAATAGAAGAGAAATGTAATAAGTTTTGAGAGAATTAAAGGATGATATAGGAGTTTTCGAAATTAGGTTAGATAGGAAGGATATGAGTAAAAAGAAGGCGGCTGAAGACTTGAGAACAAAAAAATAAGAGAATTCTAGAAAAAAAGATGAAAGTGATAGAAGAAGTACTCGAGTTTTTTAGATGTGGAAAAACATACTGGCTAGTGTTTCTTGATCACTAGGTAGTGCTTTAGATATAGATAATGAGGACATCAAATAGTCAATTGCCATAACAGAGATAGAGAGGACTTATATCTAGGGTAGGGCAGCTTAGACATGCTTATAAATAGAGGATGGTTGGTTTTGGGATGAATAGTAAAGTGTCACTGAGTAGAATTAAAACATCCAGAAATATGATAGATGGGAGAGGTGTGAGTTGGAGTAAGAGAAAGCCTACTCATTCTACCAAGATAGCACTAGTATGACTGAGAGTCTACATTTTGATATAGCAAAAGAATTGAGAGTTGGCGACACCTCAACATTGAGATGTTGAGTTTTAGACAAATAAATGGACTTGAGTGAGCGCAACGGCCCCTGGACGGCTCTGTCGCTCCACTGGGGCTTAGCTGAGAATATTCTGGGGGAATATGGAATATTCTATGGGAGTACAATGACACTGGGAAAGCGAGCATCATGGCGTAAGGTCAGAATAGTGCTTTTTAAAATAATAAAATATCTCAATCCATTTCATTAACCCCTTAGCCCAAACTATTTCCCCTATTTTGTATGCCTTTATAGGGATGTTAGAGGAGAAGGGAGAAAGAGGAAAGAGAGAGAGAGAGAAGAGAGAGGAAGGTGCTTAGAACATTTTCATCAAACAGTCCTATTACAAAATTTCTATTAATTGTGGTAGATAATCTGAATCCTTTAAGTGATTTTGTAATTTATGAATTTAATATCCACAAATTGATAAAACATATATTTTTCTAATTTATCAAACTTTTTTTGTATAACTTTTATATATGATAAGAATAATTTTTATGGGCATTGGCTGCAATATTATTGAATTTCACAAGGTAAATTGATAGTTATGCTTTTAAAAGTAATAAATAGTGTACGTATAGATTTCCCTTACTTCATAGATTATTTTATCTCATACTTGATATTGAATTACATAGAAAAAATGATATGACTGGTATATAATAAAATGTGGCATTTTCATATTAGCAAGAAATATTGGCTATGAACACTATGGGTGTCAAAATCTGACCCGACTCGAAACCCAACCCGAACCCAACCCACAAAATTTTGGATTTAAGTCAACCCGTTTGCTATACAGGTCGAATCCATGTTCAAGATTTTGACCCATTTCTATAATCGAGTCAAGTTCAGGTTGATCCGGCAACCCAAAATTAACCAGATTTGACCCGCGTTGCATCCGCACATGGGATTTATCTTCCAACTTAATTATCGCCTACATTAGCCAAAAATGCATAAGCTATTCTCATAATCATGTGTTTGAGAATAATCGAATTGTACATGTGTTCTTGTCGAAAAATATCACCAATTTTGAGAATAATAAAAAAAAATACTATTTGGATTTCAAATGCACAAATTTTAATTAGAACCCTTCATCAGAACACAAATGAACAGATCGATAAAACTCCTCTCACAAATTTATCCAATAAATATCTTTCCAAAAAAGAAAAACTGACCTGAAATGCAAACATCATAACTAAACATGAGGCCGTCGTGTGGACGCCATGATGCATGATATGATGACGATGGGAGTAATCTTTGCTTCAAACTTCATCCCCGTCGGAGTCGACACTGTGAAAACTGTTGGAATTATTTCAAACCAAACGTTGCATCGTTTAATCTTAATTTTATTTTCTCTTTATTTCTGGTTTTTTCGGACAGTTTTTAAAACCGTTTTTTGCTGTGTTTTAAATGGTAATCCCGTGAAAGTGTAAAAAAGCAGGATTGCTCTCTCTGTTTCATTTTTTGTCCCCGTAAAGACAGTGAAGAAAAAGTTTGTTTTGAGTTTTTTCCTTTCAAAGTTTTGTTCTGTTTTTGCTTCCATCATTGGTATCAGAGCCACGGTTGGAGAATGGCAGCGAGTTCAAGCAGTAATAATTTGCAACCTCAGTTGCCCAAGTTCACGGGGAAGAACTACAATCAATGGAGTATTCAAATGCGGGTGTTGTATCAATCTCAAGAGTTGTGGGAGATTGTAGAGAACGGTTTTCAGGAGCCCGAAGTTGAGAGAGATTTGAATCAGAGACTTCTTCAAGAGTTGAAAGAAAATCGGAAGAAGGATCGGAAGGCCCTTTTCTTCATCTATCAAGCGGTAGATGAAATTATTTTTGAGCGGATCTCTACGGCGAAGACCGCGAAGGAGGCTTGGGATACACTACATGTTTCTTACAAAGGAGATGACAAAGTAAAAATGGTACGTTTACAAACCCTACGAAGCCAATTTGATATGTTGAAGATGAAGGAGTCGGAAAGTGTGGAAGAATATTTCAATCGGGTAATTGTCATTGTTAACCAATTGAAATTGAATGGAGAACTTGTAGAAGATAAAAGAGTCATTGAGAAGATTTTGCGAAGTTTGACAAGAAAATTTGAAGCCACGGTGGTAGCCATAGAAGAAGCGAAGAACATAGAGCAAATGTCTATTGAAGGTTTGCTTGGATCTCTACAATCCCATGAATTAAGAATGAAGCAATATGATTCGACACCACTTGAGGAAGCATTCCAAACTCAAGTGGCATTGCGTGGGAATTTCAAAGGTGGCCGTGGAAGAGGTTTTGGCAGAGGAAGAGGCTCTTTTGGTAGAGGAAGAGGCTCTTATGGTACTCGTGGAAGAGGTCGTGCTGGTAGAGGAGAATCTACACAAAGTGATGGAGGTGAAGTTCAAGGTGGAACTCATGGTGATGGAGAAGGTGCACGTGGTCGTGGACATGGTTTCAGAGGAAGAGGAAGAAGCAACCTTGCCAATATCAAATGTCACTTTTGCAAAAGGTATGGGCACACTTATCGTTATTGTTGGAAGAGGCAGGAGAGTGAAGAGGCAAATGCAGATTTGGTGCAAGAAAAGGAAGTGGAGAAAAGTGAAGACACAATGTTTCTTACACATAGTAAGGAATATGGTGATTCAGGAGATGTATGGTTTATTGACAGTGGTTGTAGTAATCACATGACTGGCAATAGAAGATTGTTTGTTACTTTGGATAACTCAATCCAAAGTGAAGTACGTACGGAAGATGACAACAAACTATTTGTGGAAGGAAAAGGTGACATTTTGGTGCAAACAAGGAAGGGAGAAAAGAAGATATCAGATGTCTTCTATGTTCCAAATCTTAAGCATAATTTGCTTAGTGTTGGACAACTAAATCAAAAAGGTTATGTGTTGATTTTTTCTTGACACTTGTACCATTAAAGACAAGCATGGATTTTGGTAGCCAAGGTGAAGGTGACTCCAAATAAAATGTATCCATGAAGATGATTTGCAGCTTGAATGGTTGTTTGAAAACTTCCATTGAGAATCATTCAAGATTATGGCATTGCAGATTTGGTCACTTGAGTTCCAAGACACTTTCTTATATGAGCCAGAAGAATATAGTTGATGGGCTTCCACATATTGAAGTTCAAGACAATATCTGTGAAGCATGTGTTGCAGGAAAGCAAAGCAGAGCACCATTTTCAGTTGGAAAATCATGGAGAGCCTTGAAGCCATTGGAGCTTATTCCATTCAGATTTATGTGGACCGATGCACACTACTTCTATTGGAGGTAATTATTATTTTCTCACATTTATTGATGATTATAGCAGAAAAGTCTGGGTATATTTTCTGAAAGAGAAGTCACAAGTATTTGAATACTTAAAAATATTCAAAGCACTTGTGGAGAAGGAGAGTGGCCACTTTATTAAGATGTTGAGGAGTGATAGAGGTGGAGAGTATGTTAGTCATGAGATGCAAAATTATTTGAAGGAGAATGGGATACGTCATCAATTGACAACTAGATACACACCACAACAAAATGGGGTAGCAGAGAGGTTGAATAGAACCATTATGGGATTGGCTAGGAGTATGTTGAAGGAGAGGCAAGTGCCCAATTTGCTTTGGGCTGAAGCTGTGTCTTGTGCTGTGTACTTATTGAATAGGGTGACATCAAAAAGTACTCCATCTCAAACCCCTTTTGAAATTTGGAGTGGTCATAAGCCTGTTGTTGATCACTTGAGAGTTTTTGGAAGCATTTCTTATGTTCATGTACCTGATCAAAAGAGAAGGAAGTTGGATGAAAAATATGAGAAGTGTGTGTTTGTAGGATACAGTGAAAGGTCCAAAGCCTATAAACTGTATAATCCTACAACGAAGAAAGTGGTAGTGAGCAGGGATGTGAGATTTGAGGAGAGCTTATCTTGGGATTAGCTTGAAAATGGCAACAAAGAAGATGTCACAGTTGGGGGAAATTCAGAAAAAATTATTGATGATGTAGAGCAACAAAGACCACCACACATTACAGTGAGATTGGGAGAATCATCTAGTAGTGGTATTGAAAAGGTGAAGACAAGAAGCTTGCAGGAGATATATGACACCACAAATTATAATGAGGAGTTATCTCAATTTGCTTTCTATGTAGATGAAGAGCCCTTAACTTTTAATGAAGCAGTTGCAGATAAGAGATGGATTGATGCCATGAAAGAGGAGATTGATGCTATTGAGAGAAATGACACATGGAGTTTGACCTCACTTCCTAAAGGTCAAAAATCCATTGGTGTCAAGTGGGTGTACAAATTGAAGAAAAATGTTGAAGGAGGTGTAAACAAATTCAAGGCTAGACTTGTAGTCAAAGGGTACAAGCAGAAGCAAGGAGTAGATTATGAAGAAGTTTTTGCACCGGTTGCCAGATTTGATACAATCAGATTAATTTTCTCTATTGCTGCTATGAATAGATGGAAGATTCATCAATTAGATGTGAAGTCGGCTTTCTTAAATGGTGTTTTGGAGGAAGAAGTTTATGTAGATCAACCTGAAGGTTTTATTGTGAAGGGAAAAGAGCATATGGTATATAGTTTGAAAAAGGCTTTGTATGGCTTGAAGCAAGCCCCGAGGGCTTGGAATTTATGCATTGATAAGCATTTTGGAGAAGAAGGGTTCACTAAATGCCCTTATGAACATGGTGATGATGAGAAAATGATTGCAGATTTTAAATCAACTATGTTCAGAAGATTTGATATGACAGATGTTGGCCTCATGTCATTATTTTTTGGTATAGAAGTTCATCAGAAAGATGATGGCATTTGGATATCTCAAAAGAGGTATGCTAAAGAGTTGCTTGAGAAGTTCATGATGAATAATTGCAATAGTGTGTCTACACCAATGCAAACTGGAGTTCATTTCACAAAAGAAGGAGAAGGAAATTTGGTTGATCCGACATTATACAAAAGTTTGATTGGGAGCCTCAGATACTTGACAGTGACAAGACCTGACATTGTGTATAGTGTGGGCATCTTGAGCAGATTCATGGAGAATCCAAGGGAGTCTCATTGGCTTGCAGCGAAGAGGATTCTTAGATATATCAGTGGCACAGTTGAGTTTGACCTTCATTATCAGTGCAGTGGAGACATGAAGTTACTTGGATATTGTGACAGTGATTGGGCAAATGATCATGAGGAGAGAAAGAGCACAAGTGGATATGTATTTTATGTTGGTGATACATCTTTTACTTGGTGCACTCAGAAGCAGAAAGTTGTAGCATTATCTACATGTGAGGCAGAGTATATAGCAGCGGCGGCAGCGGCTTGTGAAGCAATGTGGTTGAAGAATTTGCTGAAGGAATTTTTTGGAGAGGTTGATGAAGCTACAACAATTTATGTGGACAATAAGTCGGCGATCGCATTGGCCAAAAATCCAGTTCAGCATGGCAGGAGCAAGCACATTGATGTCCGTTATCATTTTATCAGAGATGCAGTAAAGAAGGGTCAGATTAGCATGGAGCACTGCAGTACAGAGGATCAGGTAGCTGATTTGTTCACTAAAGCTTTGCCGACACCGAGGTTCATAAAGCTAGTGAAGATGCTTGGAATGAAGAAAGTTTTGGTTTGAGGGGGAGATTGTTGGATATTTCAAACCCAAAAAACGCGTCGTTTTAGATTTTATTTTATTTTTAATTATTGGACGGTTAAAAAAAACTGTTTTTATTAAGTGTTTTAAATGTGTATGAGTCCATTCCGAAGAAAAGGTGTTATCCCGTGAAAGACTAAAGGGGTTTCGTTTTTTGCTCTGTGTTTCATTTTTTTTTTTTTTTTCCGGTGAAGACGTCTAGTGAAGAAAATTTTTTTTCTGTGTGCCGTTTTTTCTTCTATCAATAATAAGTAATATGAAAATGACATCATTAAAAATGGTGTAGGTCAGTGTCAAGGCTTGTAGTCATACATTACAAATAATAAATAAGCTTCACATGAAATTTATTTTCTATTGCGAAAGAGCACTCAAATAATATGCGCTCTAATTCTTGGGATAGATAATCAAATTTGACTTGTCCTTGATTACTTCTTTGCCTAAAATATAATTGGTAGTTAGTCATAGGAGTGTTACTCAGTTAAATTGACTTGTGAGCTAACTCAGTTTTAACTTTATAAATGATTCCAAAGCTGAGCTCAATGAGAAAAACAAGTCTAAGCCGAGCCAATCATGACTCAACTCGTTAGTTACTGCGGCTCATTTAAAAAAATATTAATGTAAAATATACTTAAAATATATAAAAATTCAACAAGTCTAGTATAATGTTGCTAAAAATATTAGTTATATTTCTCTTTCTTATTTCATGTGATTTCTTATTATTTCTCATTTGATTTTTTATTCTTTCCATCATGCAATTATAACAACTCCTTGAGTATGAATGATTTTCTCACTTTTATGCAAAATTATTCGTTTCATGAGCCAGCTCAAACTCATAAAATTAATGTTTCATTTGGGACAGTTTTTTTACTGCATTATAAAATAATTTTCACTGCTTTACAAATCAATTTTCTTGTACAAAAGTTCATGTTCTTAGAAATTTTTGCACTAAAAAGCTGTTTTATTCCAAACAAAGTCTAAGTTCAAACTTATATTGAAAATCAATTAATTAACGAAGCTCAAGGCACTACTAAAAATTTGATGTTTCAACAGCGAATAATAGCAGCGGTTTTAAAACCACTGCTATAGCAAAGTATAAACAGCAGTTTTGACCGCTGCTAAAATTTCATCAAATCACGGGCACA
>JADPUM010000083.1:0-50000 GCA_016618105.1 Dendrobium huoshanense | reverse complement strand
TCATGCTTTACTATTCTATTTTTTGATAAAAATGGTTGTGAGAGCCCATCTTCCTACTTTGTTAAAAAGGGAAGGGTTTCTGTATCTACCAAACTATTGCATGCTAAGCAAAAGTATATGTCTAATAGTTCTGAAGTTAATGAATGTTCAACAACGAAAGTAGGAGATTTTTATGGTGAACAATTTTCATCAGATGATGATACTTTTTCTGGTGGCTTTTATAGTTCTGGGACTAGTCATTCCAAGAGAGAAATTTTGCCTGGTATGCTGTAAGTCTACCTTTTTTATTCATTTAACGATGATTTTCAATTGATAACTTGGATTTTTATTGTTGAATGATTGAATAACGTGTATTATCTGAATATATATCAATGTAACAAAATTTTTGCCGACAGCCCATTTGGTTTTTGGTTGATAGAAAACAAGTTTTGAAAAAATATGATATCGTTTTGGCTTGTTTTGTGCCTTAAAATGAAATCATTATGTTTAAACGGATTTGTTGGCTTTAAAACTCATTCTTAAGCACTGTCAACTAAATGGAATCTAATAATTTTTATCTTGAAACACATTCTCTCTAAAATCAGCCAAACTGTTCATACAGATACAGTTGAAGGTTGCTACAGATGCTGGTAATACTGTAACTTTACGGATCAAAGTTTTGAGTCTTCCAAAACTGAAACTCTGCATCTAAATTTTGCTAATTTCTAATGGCAGAGAAGTCGAAAAAGAAGATGAAGAAAAATAGTTCACAGGCTGAAGCCCGGGCTCTGAATTTGGCTAAGTCAATCTCCAAAAGAAATCCTTGCTTTCTTGAAGTTCTAACGACAAGCAGCATAAGAACTAAGTTTATTCTGGTAAGATAGTCACCAGTTGAGGTCCAACTCCTATACCCTACAAGCCAAGAATTACAGTTCTTTTTATTTTTTATGAGTTTTTACTGTGTTCATCAGTGGATGTTGATGCTGACGCTCTTCCTCTATTTTGGTTGGTGACAAGGGAACGCATACGTTGTTGAATTGAATTTTAACTTTTTAATTCTTCTGAACAGATTCTAGTCAAGTTGTTAAGAGATAGATATCATGACGATATACCATACATAGCTTGGGCTGTTGGTTCACCAACATCTACTTTATAATGTTATTAGAATAAGTATTGCTATTTTGAAATTTCTTTGCTATTTGATTTCCATTTTGGTAGCATTTCAGTATCATGACTTTCGAAGCATCATCTAAGGCTTCGTTTGGGACGACTTTCTCGTTGCTTTTTTAAGCAACTTTTTAGCATAAAAATTTTAATTTTTGTACTAAAAAGCTGCTTTAAGAAGCAACAAAAAAATTGTCCCAAACGAAGCCTAAATTTCAGACTAACTATTTAATAATAAAATAAATACTCAAAAAAATGAAAGGTTATAAGCACCATTGTTCATTCTGAATGCCATTACATATTATTGGGTACACACTTTTTTACCCTTTGAAGTACACTGGAACGGAGAAATTATGAAAATTTGAAGGATAATTTAGGTTTTGTTTGGGATGGCTTTCTTACTGCTTCTTAAAACAGCTTTCTATCATAAAATTTTAATTTTTATACTAAAAACTGTTTTAACAAAAATTAAGAAAGTCGTCCCAAAAGTAATCTTAATCATATCAGAGTTGATGTTCAATTTAAAGTTGCTAATACCTTGCTGTTGTCTGTGCAGGTAATTCCTGAGGACTTTGTGATGGACTTCAAGCTCTTTAATCCGCAGATAATTATTCTCCAAAACCTACGTAAAAAGGAGTGGTTAGTTGAGTACACCCGTTTGGGTTTATCTTGGATTCTATTATGGAAAACTTTCGTCAAAGACAATAACTTCAGAGAAGGAGATGTCTGTGTCTTTGAGCTTACAGTCACTCGTCCTAAAATGGTAATGGTGGTTCATATTTTCAGAGCTTGCTGAAATGCTCGGTGATAAGGAAATATTTCTTTTTTATGGAAGAAAAATCTCACTTTTTGTGTGAATTAAGATGTTCTGAAGCTTTTGGCCATAATGAATGATGCCTTTTGTATCTAATGGGATATAATGGGAACACATCCATGTTTTGTTTGATGAAATGGAAGTTGGGAAAAAAATGTTTCCTTTAGAATGACATTTCATTTGATCTTGATTCTTGTTTTCTCTGCTGATCAGTATTTTGTCATGCAGATGGCTGCATCTAAGTTTTGATCTAAAGTTAACCAGACATCCAAAGCCCTACATGGGGTCTTGTTTGGGTCCCCGTTGGGCACCCATGCTTTACTCAGATGGGCTTCGCCCACCCACACCCACCCATGGTGATTTTTGGGATGCCATACCCATATATACCTACCCACTTTTCATGCTTTTTGAACACAATCTGCCACAGACTGATAGCATTGAGGCTCGTTGCCCTTTGTTCTGATTACAAACTTTCAAGCCGCATATCAGAATTTACCATAGTCGTAGCATGGTTAAGTGTTGCACACTATATTGTGAGGATTGCAGTAATATAAGATATACGGTGATTAGCAATGTAAATTGATTTATCCCCCGATGTTGAGTACCCACTCACAAGGCCATGGACGTATCCATACCCACCCATACCCATTGGGTATGGGTGAGCACATGGATGGGTGTGGATATGAGTACCCAATGCTGGCCCTGCAGACATCCTAATTGCAAATATTTCGGTTCTGATTGTTCATTTGGTTATTAGGTCCCTGAATCCGGATGTGCCACATCACCGTATACATTAGGCCCCTGATGATGTGACGTGTCCGAATTCTCCTCCGAACGCATCCGGATGCCGCACAGAATAATTTTTTCAAACAATGTGCATAACATATGGTTTCAATCATCCCTATCTTGATTAACTCAATCCTTGAGTTGTTGCATCTAGTACTTGAGCTTTTTAATGTTTGGCTGAATGACAGCTTCAACAACTTCCATCCAAGTGATCAAGAATTCAACAGGGACCCCCTTACTAAATATGGTGATACTCAAATGAAATTCTATGACCGACATAGATAACATATCAAATTTTTATGTGACTTGCATATAGTCATGAAAGTATAGAGCACAATCTGCTAGAGGGACCTTGTAGAGATCACCACCTAATTGTGTCTTTTAATGCAGGTTTTGAATTCTCAAATGTGATTGAGTTGATCCTGACTCATTTATCATAACTCAATTTCACTATATCAGATTGGAGCTAGCCCACGTTAGGCTTGTCGACCTTGTAGGCCGCATGTATATGCCCATTATCATGACTACACCTCCTTGAGGCTAAAGAAAAAGGTCAATGATAATGATCACATATTAATATGAAGTTAAAGAGGTTTTACCTGATTGTTTTGCCTTTGATTTCCTATATGTCAACCTTAGTATGTTGAATTCCACATTTCTAACTTATAGAGTTTTTTCCTTCATTCAGCCAATTGGCTCCCTCACTCTCCCTTATCTAAGAAGCTGAGGGGGGCACTGTTGTGACCAATATTAACTCTTCTTTGCAAATCTTAAGACCAACCTTTTTTGCTTATGGCGCCTGGCATTCCTTATCGACCTTCTAATTGACGATTGAAGTCAGCTTCAACCCTAGTGATGTCATAGAACCCTGAGAGAAGTCATGGTAAGTGGCGATTGGGTGACCTTTGGGGATATGCATGTAACACATACCAAATATTTCGTTTGAGTTTGGAGTAATCAATCATTATTGTGGAGATTAAATTATCAGCCCTTACAGACATCAACGCCAAATGAACACCCTTGTACATCATTATTGGCATCCCTTATACTAGTAAAGTTGTTATTTTTATAAACAATTGAGGTAGAGGTGTCAATTTCCGGTCACGGGTCGGGATCAGGTCGAACCCGAAACTGACCCGTGTTCAAACAGGTCAGAAATTTGAACCCGGACCCGACCTGGGTAGGTAAACGAGTCGGAAATTTGAACACGGACCTGACCCTTGCGGCAGAGGAGCTCGGGTTTCACGAGCGTAGCAGTAGGCGACGGCGAGCGCGGCAGCGGGCAGCAGCGCGAGGCGCGAGCGCGGCACTGCGGCAGCGCAGGTTCGACAACTGGCGACGACGCGGGAGCGACAGCGGGGCAGTGGGCATCGCGGGGCAGCGGGCAGCAGGCGGGGGTAGCGGGAAGTTCAATTTATTTTTTAAAATAAACGGGTTTTCGGGTTGACCCGGGTTGCGGGTTGACCCGCCGGGTCAACCCAAACCCGACCCGTTGTTTCAAACAGATCGAATCTGCGAACCCGAACACGACCCCTTTTTCAAACGGGTCTGGTACAACCGGGATTTTCCGGGTTGGGTCCGGATCGGATTTTCGTGTCATATCAAATATTGACACCCCTAAATTGAGGGATGTCAGGAGTTCAATATTATCATTTTCGTTACTACCACCATGAATTCCTCTTCAAACCCCTACATATTTCTCTCTCGTCTTATCACTATTAATAACTTAAATAAAGGGGATGTGCATAAGGTATTTGACCTCTTAAAAAAATATGTATTTATAGGTTTTTTGGAATGAGGAGAAAATGTGGAAATAAAAAACGTTAATTCTTATGCCTCGAAATCGCTTCAAACTATAAAATGCATATAAACACTTAAATATTCTATCTTTGGGCTATCATAAGGTGACAAACTCAAGTCATATAAACATCCTAATAGATTATAAATTAAGTGTATATATCTTAAGTATAGAGATTTAAAATTCTTTTCTTCCTCATTGAGGGAACATTCCCCGGGTCCTCTTGCAATGGAGATAACTAAAAAAAAATTTAAAAATAATTTTACCTACAATAGACTTCTCCAATCAGATCTTGGGGTCAGTCTTGTCACAATCGGACACGGTATGACCTCTGTGGTATCGGTCGGGTTGTGACAGAAAAATCTGAAATCAGGAATAAAATCACGAAATCGCACCACACCAAGAAATTCACTAGAAATTTTGAGAGAAATAGTATATCTCTTATCTCTCTCGCTCTCTTGTCTCTCAAACAGGGGGAGGACCCTCGATGGGCTCGATGGTTGGAATCGAGGTCCAAAATAGCAGTACAATCCGATTAATCTACACAAAACTAACAACTTAAACACTCAACTTCACTAATATTCGCTCTAAATCCATCATGTCTCTCTTTCCCCTCTTTAGTCCTCAAGGCCACATTCATTGATCTCCACATATTAGTTATAACCTCTCATAACAATTGAAAATCCATCATGTCTCTCTTTCCCCTCTTTAGTCCTCGAGGCCACATTCATTGATCTCCCCATATTAGTTATAACCTCTCATAACAATTGAAAATAAACTTTCTATTGAATTAGAATCGAATCGAAGTCACCGATATTAAACCAAAACTACCAAAATCAAAAACTATGCTTTAAATTGGATATTAACTTCTCCATTCAAGAAATGTAGATTTTTTTTTTTTTTTTTTCATTCGAGCTTCATTTAAACATTTAAAATTTTAAAATCTTTTTGTTGCATTTAAAATTAAATAAGAAATATATTTTCCAAAAAAAAAAAAAACTTTTATGAGAGAACCATAAAACAACAATATATTGATCAATCACTATGACTAAATATTGTTTGGGAATGTACAAATTATTTTCTTAAACTCATTTTTTATGTTGAATCTCTTAGTTACATATACGAGGAATATTGTAACACTGACCAAATACTTTTTATTAATTTTTATAAATTACATATATGCATAATAATGTATTAAAAATTAATTTTTTTTATTAAATTTAAATAAAAATTTCTTTCTTAATAAAATATAATGGAGGAAAAAAAAAAAAACAAATAAGCTACCCTACCTAGTGAGTGAAAAGGCTTACAGTTTTAGTTATTTTAGTATAAATAAAACTAAATAATTGTCTAACAAATAGTAGGATTACAGGGATTTCTGACCATTTTGCTCATTCATATAAATGGCGAAGGAAAAGCCCAGAACATTCACTATGCATAAATGTTTATGTTGATTGTATTCTTTTTTTGGACATTTAGGTCATTTAAGGCAAATTCATACACACAATGCATACATATAGACTCAAACCCTATACCTCTTAGTTGGAAGCCTTAGCTCTCAACCAATAAACCAAGGAGAGCTGTGTATGTTGCTTGTATTCCTCTTGTTCTATTTCTTCTCGCCAGTGTTGGCCGATCTCGCCATTAACGGCTCCGCCCTATTAACCATCTGCAATGTTGTCGGTTGAATGGTGCTCCCTTGGAACACCTCTTTGTCACTGTACAAATGGAAAGGGGTCATATACTCCAGCAATGTCGTCACTTTCCTCTGCCTGCCACCGTGGATCGTCGTTGCTCGTCCCTTGTCCCCGCTGCCAATCACCAGCCATCAACCCACCATCAATATTGAATTTTATGCAGTATTCATTTTATTTTAAATAAAAATAATTATATACATTTGGTCATTTTATTATAATTTTAAATATGTTAATTAAATTATACTGTTGTTATATTATATATTTATATTACGTTTTATTCTAAGTTCTTTATAGTTTATTCATTCAACCAAACGCTCCCTTGATTCCATTTGAACGCCCCCATGAAGGCATAAGTAGTCTTTGACTTAATACGACAAGTATGAACCGTTAAACTGGATCACATAATTTTATGAGGACATATTGGTCATTTCGATCAGCGACGAGCTCTTTCTCCTGCAAAAGTCTAGTCTTTGGGAAGTCCGTCGACAGTACCACCTACCAAACGAAACCCTCCAATTCTTCTCCCAAGCTCTTTAGGGAAAGAGTAGAACGAAAGGATAGAAGAGCGGGCGCTCAGAGCAGGAGGAAATGGCAACCTACGGCGCCATACTCCGGCCATCCGCCGTTCTCTCGGCTGCGACAGCAGCGGCGAAGCGTGCTCGCTTCCACGCTCGCTCCGCCGGCCGAGCAATCACCCGCTTCGGTCGCCCCGGCGCCTTTTCCCTCCCCGCCAATCGCTCCGCCGCCGCTTCCCGCATCTCACGCAACCTCGCCGCCTTCCGCATCCACTACGCCCTCCTCCTTTGGTTCTCCCTTCTCATCTTCCTCTGCCCCTCCCACCGCGCCACGATGCTCTTCCTCATGCTAATCTCCAAAGTCATCCTTTCCTACGCCGTCCTCCTCCGTCTCTTCCCCAACTCCGCCCTCCTTCACCGCATCCTCGTCCCCCGCATCGTTGCGGGGATCTTTGTCGTATTCGTAATCATCCAGCTCGCGCTCGCCAGCGCTATTGTTAACCTTTTCCTCGCGATTGCGGCTGTTTCGCCGATAGTCGTTGCACACGCCATCTTTCGGACACCCGATGCTTCCTTGGCCGCTGGGGCGGGGGAGAATGGCAAGGTTGCCGGTGAGATGGTGCCGATCTCTGAGAAGAAAGACGCCGATTTAGAATCGGCTGGAGGTCAGTGTTCCGATCGATCGGCCTAGGGTTTCGTCCATCAGTATTATACTAATCTTTTGTGTTTTTTAGATACTTACATAGCGTAACAGTAACAAAATCATGTTTTAATCTTTTTTGGGGGAACTGGTTTTAGTTTTCTCCTTTGTATGATTATACACCTCTTACAATCGCCTGGTGACCACGACTGCTTTATTCCTGTGAGAGATAAGAGGTTTGTCTTTGGTTTCCTTTAAGGTGGTGGTTAGAAATTAGAATGCTTGCAGGTTAAGGCAGATCGGTAGCTGGGCGCTCACATGGAAAGAATGCCATGGCCCAGCTAATTCTAGGTGTCTAGCAACTTTTGCTGTGATTGCTAAGGTGTGTTAGGTAGTTGAATGCTTATGAATTGAGGCCATTTGGCAATATATTTTGTAGATAAAAAATTTATGTTTTTTAGCATAATGGCAGAGCTGAGGATTATTTATTTGGGTTTTCTTTAGGAGATGGCTGATAAATTTGAGATGAACTTGTGGATTGAGGATGATTTGATGATTGTAATTAGCTTGTTTTGAAATACAGTGCTGCAACATTGTTGTATCGATACAAATGGGTTATATCCTATGTTTGATAGTGATTCTGTTTATGATTGGCCATCTAAGGAAAGTATATGGCAGATTTAGATGGTTTCTACAAATTGTAGTTTTTATTGTTTTGTGTTATTGTTGCTGTATGGAAGCTCAGTCTTAAGTGCTTGAATGTGATTTATTTTGCTTTTTATTCCCATTGCAGAAGAGAAATTATTACTTGCGGAGTGCCGGAGTCCGAAGGTAGCCGTCCGGACTCAGTTACGTCTGGACTCTGCATGTAATAATTTCTCCTTGCATAAACGGGGAAAATCCATGCAATGATGCTCATGAATAGGAAAAATTATTCTGTGCGGACCCGGACGGCATCCGGAGATCAACCAGCATGCGTCATGTCATTTTTTTGCTCGGTACCATTTTGTACCAGATGAAGTGTCGTGTTCTGATTGGTCTTCATATCGTCCGATGTCCACATAGAATAATTTCTCCATGAATAGGGGTAGAGCCAAGAATTTTTCTAAGGATTTCAAGAAATCTCTTAATTTTTCTTATTCAGGCTTAAAATTGGTGGTTGGAATTTATTTTATTATAATTTTAATATTACATATTGAGAAAAAGTTTGTAATTAAGAGTATCACTTAACAATTTTTTTCATAAAGTCTTTATTTTGAAATATATCATTTTAAATCTATGTAAATACACAATTATTTAATTAAGTAGGGGGTAAAATGGCATTAGCCTTGCTTGAGTCATCTTTTAGCTTAAATTTAAGCTCACTTTTCACTAATTTTGAATCAAGACCATATCATCTGTGAATTTCTTTATGAGAGTGAATGATAAACAACTAGCGAGAAAGAAATAAACGAAGTATAATTTATAAGGTTTTTAATTTTTTAATCAAACCTTGAATTCTAATATTTTTGACAGTTATATGATCCATCTTATTTTGATAATTTTAAAAATAAATGGCCAGCTGTAGTTTGCACATTACATACATTGTATATGCGGTTAAGAACAAAGGATCATCCCATGGTTGAGGAACTTGATTCAGCTATACTTCACTTGATTCTTAGGCTTCGTTTGGGATGATTTTTTTCATGTTTCTTAAAATAGTTTTTTAATACAAAAATTAAATTTGCTTTAAAAAGTAATAAAAAAACTGTCCCAAATGAAGCCTTAGACTGTGGCTGTGATTGAGGCGTGGGAATTTTCTAGGAATTCAAGGGCTGCAGAAGTTCTTATAATGCACATGAATTTTTATGAAGGAATATCATGCATGAGGCATTCCTCACTTGTACATTTTTCTAGCATAGAACATGGAGAATATTGTAAGTGCCTTGAAGAATTCTGCTTTTTGCGGCTTTGGAATACTTAGACTTAGGCTTCGTTTGGGACGGCTTTAATATGGAGAATATTGTGTGCCTTTGATGAATGTTAGAAGCGAGCCCCATAACGCTATGTCAAACAGGAGAAATTATTACGTGCAGAGTTCGATTATATCTGGACTTCAATAAAAACATGACATATATTCTTGTACATAGTGTGTACAATTGTACACATTATATATAAATTATAAAATTATGTACATAGTGAGTACAAATTTATATACATAATATACATATTATGTATACAGTCGTACACAATGTGTATAAATTTATACACATTATGTATAAGGAACCTAATCTCATCAAACAGAGCCTAAGGGCATCTGTTGACTGTGTGGAAATTAGTTGCTCGTTGATTCATGTGGCGATGAAGCCGAAGATGAAATCATGAAAATATGATGATAGAAGTTATATTTGATTTTGAAATATATAAGATTTTATAATCGTGAACATAAATTTTAAGAAATGGGAAGAGTTTTTACTTTCTATTAAAAGATGAAATGAAATTTGTTTCTATCACGCGTTGCGTTGAAAATTCATTAATGAAATTTTTTTTCTCCCATTTTTATTAGGATAGCAAGAGATTGAAATTTTATTTTATAAGAAAAGGAGGGGGAATAGGAGTGTGAAAGAGTGAGTCTAGTCAAGTATTTATCTAATCTAATTAGAGCTTGTTTAGTTTTTTACTTAACACCGAGGCGCTCGGGTACGTAGCACCAGTGCATGGGAAAAAAATTTCTTAGTGCAAAGCAGGGGTAAACCTCCCTCGCCCCCCAGTGAACAAGACAATTTTTGAGGTCCAAGACAACATAATAACTAGATTGATCAACATAATTAAATTCCACACATAACATTGACTCGATAAACTCGACTCATCAGCTTGTTAATAAGTTGAGCTCGAACCTGCTCAGCTCATTTACACCCCTAAGTGGGAATTATTACAATGATCCTATAAAATTTTTCTTATTTTCATAAAGTTGAATCGACAGTTTTTAATGAAAAAAATGTTATATTTGTTAACATTCATAAGTAAACTCAATTTTCTATTGAGAGTGAGTGAAAGAGAGAGAAATTGTATTTGTCGTTTCCTAATTATTTTGATGGTTTCTGAAGTTCTCATAACAATAAATTATATAAATGAAGATTACTTTAAACACCCAAAAAAAACTAACATTGATATATCATCAAAAAATTATCTTGACCGGGCACGAATCTCAAGGCAAAATCAGGTCAAAAACTTCAAAAATTAATTCTTGGATCATATGAACTCCGATTTCAACAAACTTACAGTCGAATTGAGCGTCTCAAAAATACGAACCCAACGACACATAATTCAACTCAATCCAAGCCCAAATGAGTTTGAATCGAAGACTTGAAGCGTTGTTGGAAGGTTCAAACCACAATTTGAATTACTAAACGGTTTCCAAATATGACATGCTTATAGTCGAATCGAGTGGCTTGACAAGACGAATCTAACAAGCCCAAGATCGCCAAATTCCAATATTATGAAGACCTTTAAATGTCCAACGAACAGTCCACGATCAAGGGGTTCAATATCGGTCGTTCATCCAAACCACTTCTTATTAGCCCTTGATCCTCCTCCTATTTACTGGTCATGTCATCCTCATAAAATTATAAATAGCCCCTCATTTCTCATAAGAGGGGACCCAAGGAAGAAGAAGATAAGAGAAGGAGGGAAGAAGCTGCTTCTCGACCTCCGCTGGAGTTCCATCCAACTTTCAGGTGATGTCGGAGTTCCCCCGACTTTCAAGTGACGTTGGAGTTTCGCCAAGTTTCAAGTGACGCCAGAGTTCCGTCTGACTTCCAAGTGACGCTGAAACTTCGCCCGATCCCCAAGTGACGCTGAAACTCCGCCCGATCTCCAAGTAACGCCAGAACTCTGTTGGATCTCTGAGTGACCCTGGGATTCTGCCCAAATACCCAACATCGTTGAATCTCAAATTCTTGTTTGTAATTAAATTTCAATCTAGGGGTGGACTATTATAATCTGATTGTCCTAAATTTTAAGGAAGAGTCAGCCGCTTGTACCTCAAGCAAACACTAGTTAAATTCATTCAACTGGGCGTGGCCCGGTAATTTTTCCCTTTCCAGGGTTTCCACGTAAAAATCCAGGTGTTTGTTTTATTTCTCTTATGTTTGTGTGATGGATATTCTTATAATGCTGAGACGAAAAATTCTAACTCTATCGCCGCGTATATTCTAGCCCGCAACAAACATATTTTCAAAAAAACTTATAGTATATTATTTTCAAGAAGAGTTCAGTATGCGCAAAACGATGGCCAACATAACATTTTATTTAAGTTAGGCGAACAGTGAAATCAAACAAACTAGTTTCTTCAATTATAAAAAAATATGGTCCATCAATAGTAAATGAATACCACATTGCTTACAAATTTTATATAAATAAATAAATAAATAAATAATGAGAGATTTACATATCTAACACACAATTTTAATATTTCATGTCTACCATTCATAAATAACTTTAATATCAAATATAACATCCTATAAATTTTAATATTTCATTCATTGCATACAAATTTAACAAAGTTGATACATATGAAATATTAAAATTTTAAGTATTAGATACTTAATTAAGACGATATAAAGTAGTATGTCCGTACATCAATCAATAAATAAATGGTCCTAATTAAACTAGAATAGAAGAATCGGTAACAAAGTTGATTGTCCTCCTTAACACTCACTAAGAACAAAATACTTGACTCATAGGGAGAAGCCAAAATGAATCGTTTCAGTCAGAGTCTTCTTCTTTGGATGAGAGGAACTGCAATTTGTAAGGATCTTTAAGCTTCAAACGGCTCATCTCTTTTAGCAGAAATGAACAATAGCCGTTATAGTTGATCGGATTGACGTTGAGATTGAAGTGCAATCCAAACAAGAAATCAATCTCCAATTCTTTCATCTCAGAAACATTAATCCCTCCCACATAAGCAAAGTGTGTGTTCCCATTGCATCTATTAACCAACACAATCAAACAGATTGTTAGCTAATACTTCAACCTAAAAATAGCTAAAAAATCAAATAGCAAAGACTTCCCTCTTAATTTTAAGCTGTTATAGCAGAGAACTAGTTCTACAGCTTAATTTATTTCAAATGATGAGAAATTGTTATATCAGATGTCATGTTCTTAAATTGAAAAAAAAAATAAAGGTGATTTTTGTTCATATATTTTTAATTGGTAAAAGTAAAGGAAAGCAGAAGGCAAACCTTTCATCCATGAATTTTACAGATGTGAGGATGGCTGTAATGAGAAAGCGATGAACATTGAAGAAATCTAGTCTGACAGAGGGATTGAAATAAAGGAACCGGTCCAAGTAGATGAAGGCAATTACATAGCAACAGGTACTGCAATCAGTGTTAAAATAAATGTGTTCGAGATATCTGCAAATGGAGATCGTCGGTATGACTAAGCCAGAGAAGGCCTTCGCCGCTGTTGGAGGGTGGCGCCGATACTGCTGAGATACCGTGAGCTCATCGTTTTGATTTGTTGTGCGTTTGAGGAGAGCCGAGAGGATGTTTATTTCGAGAGGAATGTTCTTCTTTTGCTCTGCCTCTGCCAGTGTTTGCACCATTGCTGAATATGTATAGTTCTTCTTCTAGTGGATGAAGGAGCAGAGAAAATGAGAAAACAGTTGTCGTCGTCGTCATCAATAATTGTTCATATGTATTTCTTCTTAGGCACTTTGTAAGCGAAGCAACGATATTGAGAAACCTTGAACGAGACAAAGGAGGCCTTGGGGCTGAGGATCCGATTGATATCGTCCTTTTTATTGAGCAAATCCTCACCCTTCAAAAATATATATATTAAATATTTAGATGGGGGTATTTTAAAATATTTTAGATATTTTTGAGTATTTTGTTCCCCTTAAAAATTATTTTTGTCTTAATTTTATCAATCATAAACTCTTTACTTATACCTCACAAAAAAATTTTTTTGTTCATTCTAAAAAAATAAGTTGGATCCGCCCCTAGCAATTCGGGTTCTCCTGGAAATATGTTTAGCCAGGTTCCTCAGCTTAAACGATTTTTATGGGAGGACATTGAACGATCCCAATATTACCGACCACATGATTCCATAACTGAATTTTACTTATGCGGGCAGCGTGAGAATAGGAACTGTTAATGGCTTTTTTTAAAAAGAAATATTCAAAGTTGCATACTGGATAATTTCTCATTTCCTTTTTTTTATAAAAAATATATTTGTTTAAATAATATATAAGTAATTAAAAATAAAAACTATTAAAAATTTTATTTTTATATTAATTTATTATATGATTTTGTAGTTTGGTAGTGACTTTTCATGTTCTGGTCACTTAATAATATGTATATTTAAAATTAGAAAATTATATTAGACAAATAGTGGCTAAAAATAGTAATATGTCGCAATCTAATTTTAAATAATTCAAAATCAAAATTATTGCATTTGAAAAATATTAGAAGCGGGTTGTTTCCTCGTTAGAAAAAAAGAAAAAAAAAACAACAACAAATTAATATATAATAACAAGTTTCCTAAAAAAAAGAAACGGACTTGAAAAGATTTTCTTAAAAAAAAAAAAAAATTCCTGGACCACCCAATTAATTATTAATATTGTTTAAAGTCAACATCCAAAACTATATAATTACCAAGAGCAGCTGTTGCACCATTTTCATTTTTAAATCCAAAAATGACTAATTTCGTAAGGAGAGTGGACGTCCGAAACTTCAATTTAGAATACGATTTCTTCATCTCTGTTTCTCGGCGATGGTCCGACGCCGTGGTGTTTCTAGACACAGAATTCCCCGGCAGCATCTACACCTCCGCCAAACCTCACTATGTTCTTTCCCCGGCCGAGCGCTACGCCCTGCTTAAAGCCAACGTTGAAGATATTCAACCCATCCAGGTCGGCATCACCATCTGCTACATTGGACGCTACAGCATCACCTGGCAATTCGATCTCTGCGATTTCGATATTAGCCGGGACCGTCACGTTCCCGAATCCATCGCCCTTCTCGAATCTTCCGGCCTCAACCTGATGCACATTCGGCGTTTCGGTGTGCCATTCGTATGGCTCGCTCGGTTGTTGATCAACTCTGGATTGATAGGTCTTGGATCCAAAGCCCAATGGGTGGTGTTTCAAGGAGGATATGATATCGCTATTTTGCTGAAGGGGGTGTGGCAGTCGATGAGGCCGTGCATGAAGATCACGAAGGCTATTCTACCTGCTACACTGGAAAGCTTCTTGGCGTATACGAGATTAATTTTCTGTGGCGGAATCTATGATATCAAGTGTTTGATGCGGGTCTGCGGTCTCCATGGTGGATTGGAGCGTCTGGCGAAGCAGTTGATGGTCGAGCGTGAGGTAGGGAAGGCGCACCAGGCGGGCTCTGATAGCCTTCTTATTTGTCATGTCTTCTTCAGGATGATGGCGCTCTACTTCTCATCCAAGGATGGGCGAGAGGCTCAGTACTTAGCATGTCGGGGGCTGCTGCATGGCTTTGAATAATAGGCTTCTTACTGCCATCCTCCGGCCATCCGCCGTTCTCTCGCTTCCACGCTCGCCCCGGCTCCTTCTCCCTCCCCGCCAATCGCTCCGCCGCCACTTCCCGCATCTCACGCAACCTCGCCGCCTTCCGCGTCCACTACGCCCTCCTCCTTTGGTTCTCCCTTCTCATCTTCCTTTGCCCCTCCCACCGCACCACGATGCTCTTCCTCTTGTTCATCGCCGTCCTCCTCCGTATCTTCCCTAACTCCGCCCTCCTCCACCTCATCCTCGTCCCCCGCATCGTTGCGGGGATCTTTGTCATATTCGTAATGGAGAAAAGGTTTGTCTTTGGTGTTCGTACATGTTTTCCATTTCCTTTAAGAAGGTGGTTAGAAATTAGAATGCTTGCAGGTTAAGGCAGATCGGTATCTCATGGAAAGAATGCCATGGCCTTTGCTGTAATTGTTAAGGTCTGTTAGGTAATTGAATGCTTATGAATTGAGTCCATTTAGCAATATATGTTGTAGATATAAATTTTATGTTTTTTTTATCAGAATGCAGAACTGAGGATTATTTGTTTGGGTTTTCTTTAGGAGATGGCTGATAAATTTGGGATAAACTTATGGTTTGTGGAAGATTTAATGATTGTAATTAGCTTGTTTGAATGTTTGATAGTGATTTTACTAATGATTTGCCATCTAAGGAAAGTATATGGCAGATTTAGATGGTTTCTACAAATGGTTTTTTTTTTATTGTTCTGTGTTATTGTTGCTGCATGGAAGCTTAGTCTTAAGGACTTGAATGTGATTTATTTTGCTTTTAAATTCTTTTGCAGAAGCGAAATTATTAAGTGCAGAGTCCCGCACTATGAACGTAGCTTTCATCCGGATTCGGCACGTGATAATTTCTCCTTGTTGAAAGGGGGATAAATCAAGGCAATGATGCTCATGAATAGGAAAAATTATTCTGTGCGAACATGGACGACGTCTGGAGACCAACCAGAATGCGCCACGTAACTTTTTGGCTTGGTATCAGTACTCGGTACCGATGTGTACCGGATGAAGTGACATGTTCTGGTTAGTCTCCAGATCGTCCAGTGTCCGCACAGAATAATTTCTCCAAGAATAGGGGTAGAGCTAGGAATTTTTCTATGCATGAGATATTTGAGGATTTTAAGAAAACACTTAATTTTTCTCATTATGATTTCGGCTTAAAATTGGTGGTTAATGGTTATAATTTATTTTATTATAATTTTAATATTATATATTGAGAAAAAGTTTGTAATTAAGAGTATTACTTAACAATTTTTTTCATAAAGTCTTTATTTTGAAATATATCATTTTAAATCTATGTAAATACACAATTATTTAATTAAGTAGGGGGTAAAATGGCATTAGCCTTGCTTAAGTAATCTTATTTTGATAATTTTAAAAATAAATAGCCAGCTGTAGTTTGCACATTACATCCATTCTATATGCGGTTAAGAACAAATTAAGGATCATCCCATGGTTGAGCATATATTTCGCTCAGAACATCACGGTGATTCAGCTATGGTTCACTTTATTCTTAGGCTTAGTTTGGGATGACTTTATTCCCACGTGTGTAACTTGTTGCGTTGAAAAATTCATTAACGAAATTTCCTTTTTTTTTTTCCCATTTTTATTAGAACGGCAAGAGATTGAAATTTTATTTTATAGAGGAGTGTGGAATAGGGGTGTGGACTTGTAAGTCGAGTCAGGTATTTGTTTAATTAAATTAAAGTTTGTTAAAGCTTGCTTAGTTTTTACTTAACTCGAGCTCGACCCAAGCTCATTTATTAAGCTTGAGCTCGACTCGTTAAAAATTTATAGGCTTGAGCTCGACTTTATAGCTCTAGTTTGACTCGAACGTTAAGCTCGATTTCTTAATTTTAAATTAAAATTTTCAATTTTTTTAGAAAACTTTTTATTTTAATATGGAATAATTAAATTTTTTTAAAATAAATTATAGAATGCTTAGATAAATTAGTTTTTAAAAGTATTTTAAGTTAATCAAGTGGTTTGCCAAGTTGACCTCAAGCTTTACTCTAACTCATGATTGTTGGAGAGATGAGTAAACACAACAATGACGAAACGAGCAAGAAAGTAAGAGCAACGAAAAAGTAAATAACACTAGGATTTTCGTTGAAAACTCAAATTAGATATAAAAAAATCACGAAGCCACTCCAAAAAAGAAATCCACTATGAAAACTGAGAGAAATAAGTTCAAATCTCTCTTCTCTCTCATTCTCTCCTTACTTCTCTTATCACATACATCGTTCTCAATGTCTACTTACTCAAAATATAAGAGAAAACCAAGCAAAATAGCCTCAAGAGACGCAACCCTTTAGAAAAACGAGAAAAAATTGTCCAGCCTGTCTTGCAGTGCTGCAGCGCCAGTTTGGGGCACTGCGGCGCTTTACTCTTTGTCGTTCAGTGTTGGGGTGCTCGAGAACACAACGCCCATTGGAAGAAACAAATTTCGGGTGCAAACCAAGAGGTAACCCCCTTGTAAACCCCCAGCAAACACGACAAGTTTTGAGGTCCGAGATAATAGAATAATCAGATTGATCAACACAACCATATTCCACATATAATCAACAAAGACTCAATAAACTCGACTCATGAGCTCGTTAATAAGTCGAGCTGGAACCAGCTCAGCTCACCTACACCCCCTAAAATGGGAATTATTACAATGATACTATAAATTTTTTTTCTTATTTTCATAAAAGCTGGATCGAGAGTTTTTAATGAAAAATGTTGTATTTGTTGACATTCATAAGTGATACGTTATCAAAAAATTATCTTGATCAGGCACGATCTCAATGCAAAATCAAGTTGGAAATTTCCAAAATTAAAATTGGGACCATCCAAACTCCTATTTTAGCAAATTTACAGTCGAACTGAACGTCTCTGAAATAAGAACCCAACTACACCAAATTCGACTCAATCCGAGCCCAAATGAGTTCAAATCAAGGACTCGAAGCATTGTTGGAAGGTTCGAACCACAATTTGGGTTAGCAAACGGTTTCCCAACATGACGTGCTTATAGTCGAATCTAGTGTCTCGACGAGACAAATCCAACAAGCCTAAGATCGTTGGATTCCTACATCACTAAGACATTCAAATGTCCATCAAACGGTCCATGATCAAGGGATTCAACATCGGCCGTTCATCAAACCACTCCCCATTTACCCTTGATCTCTCACCTATTTACGGGCCATACCACTCTATAAATCTATAAATAGACCCTTTATTTCTCTTGAATGGGAGACCGAAGCAAGGAGAGAAGAAGGAAGAAGAGAAGGAAGAGAAAAAAAAAGCTCCTCCTCGACCACCGCCTGACTTCCGCCGGACTACTACTTGAGGCCCTCACATCCGCCAAACCACCGCCTGCCATCGTTGCTCCGTCGGACCACCACTTGAGACCCTCTCCTCCGCCGGACCACCACTTGAGGCCCTGAGCTCCTCTGGACCACCACCTGTGGCCCTCTCCTTCGCCGGACCACCGTATAACATCGTTGTTCCGCCGGACCACCATCTAACGCTCGGACTCTTGCCAGACCACCACTTGAGGCTCTCACCTCCGTCAGACCACCGCCTGACGTCGTTGCTCCGCCGGACCACCTCTTGAGGCCCTCACCTCCGCCGGACCACCGCCTGACGTCGTTGCTTCGCCGGACCACCACTTAAGGCTCTATGCTCCACCAGGCTGCCACTTGAGGCCCTCACCTCCGTCGGACCACTACCTGACGTTGATGTACCGTCGGACCATCACTTGAGGCCCTGTGCTCCACCAGGTCACCACTTGATGCCTTGTGCTCCACCAGGCCACCACTTAAGGCCCAAACTTCCGCCCGACAACCATCTAATGCCCGGACTTTTGCCAGACAACCACCCGAGGCCCAAACTTATGTCGGACCATCACCCGAGGCCCAAACTTCTGTCAGGACACCACCTGATGTCCAGAGTTCTACCAGAGTACCGTCATACTACAACGGTCTTTCTGACCTCGGTCTCCTGAATATTACGGTCCTTCCGATCTACATCGTCAGACGATGATTTTTCTGACCCCGGTCTCCTTCCATCTACGATCTTTCTAACCTCTTTCCCATCGATTATGGTCCTGCCGACCAAACAAACTTGTCTATATAACTCCCACCAGGTAATGTGCTCTATATGATGTATGTTTGTGACATCAAGCCAAGACCTTCTCCTAAGGAAGGGCCTCATTTGTAATCTACTACAAAATTCAAACTGGGTTATGCCCCGTGCATGGTTTTTCCCCCTATTCAAGGGTTTCCACATAAAAACTCTAGTGTCTCTTATGAATGCTACAACCGCTCTCTTATCTGCTTGTGTGCTGGATCTTCGTACAATGCTAAGACATTAAACTATATATTCATCTACCGCCGCGAATATTCCAGGACGCAACAATAACTAAACTCGATTTTCAATTGAGAGAGAGTGCGAGAGATAGATAGAGTAATTGTATTTGTCGTTTCCTCAATTCAATCAAAGCAAATAAATCCTAGAATAAATAAATTATTTTGATCGTTTCTGCAGTTCTCATAACATTAAGTTATATAAATGAAGATTACTTTAAATACCCAAAAAAAACTAACATATTTTCCCAAAAAACTTATAGTATACTATTTGCAAGAAGAGTTCAGTATGCCCAAAACGATGGCCAGCATAACATTTTATTTATGTTAGGCAAACGATGACCTAATAATTGTTCCCGTTTATGACATAGAGAGAGGATATATTACAATTATGCCATAGTATATAATATATATAAATACATATTATTATTTATTCTCTAATACAAATGAATACGGCATTGCTTACAAAGTCCATATAAATAAATAAATAAATAATGAGAGATTTACATACATACCACGTTATATCATGCTATTTGCATAACTAACATCTAAAAATTTAATATTTCACATCTTTCACCCATAGATTAAATATATGTGCAATATTTATGGGTGATAGATATGAAATATTAAAATTTTAAGTATTAGATATATAAATTATATGATATAAAGTGTTATGCACATCAATCCCCCATAAATAAATGGCCCTAAACTAGAATATAAGAATCGGTAACAAAGTTGATTATCCTGCTTAACATCCACTAAGAACAAAATACTTGACTCGTAGAGAGAAGCCAAAATGAATTGTTTCAGTCAGTCTTCTTCTTCGGATGAGAGGAACAACAATTTGCAAGGATCTTTAAGCTTCAAACGGCTCATCTCTTTTAGCAGAAATGAACAGTAGCCGTTATAGCTGATCGGATTGACTTTGAGATTGAAGCGCAATCCAAACAAGAAATCAATCTCCAATTCTTTCATCTCAGAAACACTAATCCCTCCCACATAAGCAAAGTGTGCGCTTTCATAGTATCTAATAACCAACACAATCAAACAAATTGTTAGTAAATACTTCATCATAAAAAAAATCTAAACAATCAAACAAAAAACCTTCTCTCTTAATTTTAAGCTTTTATAGCAATCGCAGAGAACTAGTTCAATAGCTTAATTTATTTCAAATGATGAGAAATTGCTATATCATATGTCATGTTCTTAAATTTAAAAAAAAAGGTGATTTTTTTGTTCATATATTTATGCATGGTAAAAGTAGAGGAAAGGAGAAGGCCAACCTTTCATCCATGAATTTGATAGATGTAAGGATGGCTGTGATGAGAAAGCGATGAACATTGAAGGAATCTAGTTTGACAGATGGATTGAAATAAAGGAACCGGTCCAAGTAGATGAAGGCGATTACATAGCAACAGGTACTGCAATCAGTGTTATAAAAAATGTGTTCGAGATATTTGCGAATGGAGATCGTCAGTATGACTAAGCCAGAGAAGGCCTTCGCCGCTGATGGAGGGTGGCGCCGGTACTGCTGAGATTCCGTGAGCTCATCGTTTTGGTTTGTCGTGCGTTTGAGGAGAGCCGAGAGGATGTTTATTACGAGAGGAATGATTTTTTTTTGCTCTGCCTCTACCGGTGTTTGCACCATTGCTGAATCTGTATAGTTCTTCTTCTAGTGGATGGAAGAGTTGAGAAAATGAGAAAACAATCGTCGTCGTCAATAATTGTGCAGATGTATTTCTTCTTATGCACTTTGTAAGCGAAGTATCGATATTGAGAAACCTTGAAGGAGACACAGGAGGCCTTGGGGCTGCGGATCCAATTGATATCGTCCTTTTTATAGAGCAAATGCTCACCTTTCAATATATATATATATATAATATTTAGAACGGATATTTTGAAATATTTTGTTCTCCTGTAAAAAAAAATTATTTTAATTTTATCATTTTTAAGCGTCTTTATCTATCCCTTAAAAAAATTTTTTTTTGCCCATCCTAAAAAAAATAAATTGGATCCACCCCTGACTATTCGGGCTCTGCTGTAAATCTGTTTAGCCAGGTTCCTCAGGTTCACCGATTTTTATGGGGGGACATTGAACGATCCCAATATTGCCGACCACATGATTTTATGACTGGATTTCGCTTATGCGAGCAGCGTGAGAATAGGGAGGAACTGTTAATGGTTTTTTTAAAAAAGAAATATTCAAAGTTGCCTACTTGATCATTTCTCATTTTTTTATTTTTTTTTTATAAAATATATATTTGTTTAAATAATATAAAAGTAATTAAAAATAAAAACTATTAAAAAAAATTGTTTTTAGATTAATTTCTTATATGATTTTGTAGTTTGGTTGTGACTTTTCATGTTCTGGCGACTTAATAATATTTATGTATATTTAAAATTAGAAAATTATATTAGATATACGATAAATTGATTATTAAGTTGATTGTATATGGAAATATTATGATTCATCTTTTATTTCACATTATTAAAATTTTGAGAGTGCCTCATTTCCTAATAGAGCTCTTTTATTATTCAAGCAAATTTATAAATGTATACGGTAGATTGGGTCCTACTATGGGATACTCAACTTCCAATCAGTTTTGCAGGAAAAAGTGAAACTATTCTTTCTTGACACCGGAATGCTCGCAGGTAAATTAGAATGGGTCATTTCACCTGGTACATAATGGTACACAATAAAAAAATGATGTGAAACGTCTTGATTCATCTTCGAACGATTGTTATGTCAATGATGTCATCTGGGATGAACTTTCCCTACATTGGATAAGCAAGATGATTGATAGAAGTCTTCCAAAGTAATTAACTTCATCCAAGAAGTTTAGGCTTCGTTTAGGACGACTTTTTTATTGCTTTCTAAAACGGAGTTTTAGTACAAAAATAAAAAAAATTGTACTAAAACTCCATTTTAGAAAGCAGTAAAAAAACCGTCCCAAACGAAGCCTTAATCGTCAACAATATATGCTATTATAAATCATCATGCTCATGAATAGCTATACAACTATATAATTATAAATGTATTATATTAATTGCACAAATTAAATAAATATAAAATACATATTATTTAATTTATATAATAATAAATTTTATTTTTGGTGAGAAAAATTTATGTTTTTCAAATTTTCTCCTACAAATGGTGAAAGGATTGATAAAGTTCACAACGATTTGGTAATGACAGATCCGATGTTGAGTGAAATTTACATTTATTTATTTATGTTTTTGACTATTTTGGGCCTTTTTTTTTAACACAAATTTTATTAACACAAAAAAAGGAAGTACAAAAAGAATTGGTAATAAAATTAAAATGAAAAAAATGATCTGAAATTACTTTTATCTGACTTACTTTTTAAAATAATAATGAAAATAAAATTCTTTTTTAATTTGGAGAACGATAAATGAAAATTTATATATGAGAAGATCAAGGACATGTTGGCAGTGTTTATCGAGCATTGAAATGCCTTAGAGATGTCAGAATTAAGTAATTTTGGGTTCTTTGGATTCGCATCGTCGAGCTGCTCTATTCACTATGAGCATTTCATATTTGTATATCATTTGACCATCAAATTAATATTTTAAAGCTTTCAAATATTTTTTGTCCTTTGATTTGTACCCATTTGGGATTGGATTAGATTGAACTTGGTGTCGTCGAGTTCGTCTTCTTGAGAGCTAAAATCAGAGCTCGAATGGTCCCGATAATAATTTTTGAAGCCTTTCACTCAACTTTACATTGAGATTCATGTCAAATCAATTAATTCAATAAAGCCAAAAAGATCCTAAAGAAATAAACGATTTTAAGCTATTCTGAATATCTCATAATAATAAATTTTATAGATGATTATTGCCTTAGATACTACAGAATATTCATATGTTTGTGAAAACTAATTATATATTATATCCAAGAAGTGCACATGACTATACTGGAAATGATTACCAATAAAACATTTCATTTTAAGTGCGGCCTGCAATAAAAGACTAACTTAATGGCATATAATGAAATCTATGCCTTTATATGTTATGATTCTTTTGTTGAAGAGAAGATATTTGTATCTCCAATAAATTCGAATCAAGTATTTTATCATTTACTATTCATTGTTTAAAAAAATAAGTACCGTCTAGAGGTATAAGTGGGTCAAGCTGATTAGTAAGCCGGTTTCGACTCGACTCGATAAATGTCTCATGAGTCGAGCTAGATGAGCTAACGAGCCAAGCTTAAGCAAGCCCCGACGCGACTCGTTAGCTCGCGATCCGGCTCGTTTAAAAAATATTAATATAAAATATACTTAAAATATATTAGGGTTTAGTATTTTAAGTATAAAATTGTTGAACATTCTCAAAAGTATATTCATTTCTTTATATTAAGTGATTATTTATTTTTTTTTTTTAAATAATTTCTTATTCTATTTATCATTTTACTGTAATACTTGTTTAATCATAATCATTTTCTCTATTTCAAACTAAATGGGCAGGCTTGTAAAACACAGCAGTCTCTCGTAAGAGCTGCTTCGGACAAAAGGAAGAAAAGGAAATCTGACAGAAACAATGCAGAGAAAGTAATATCGTATATTCACATAACCAGTTACAAGATAGCCTTTAAATAGGCTTTACAGAATAAGACCAAGACTAGTTAATTACATATTTACCACAAACCATATTTATTTATTTATCTGAGATTTATTTATTAATAGCCCCCCCACAAACTGACGGGTTCTCTGTGACTGTCAGTTTGAGACGGAGAGTTTTAAATCTCAAAGTAGATAAAGATTTGGTAAATATATCAGCTAGTTGATCAGTAGTGCTGATAGGAAATATAAGAATGTTTTTGTTTTGTATGTGATCTCGTACAAATCTTTGATCTATTTCAATGTGCTTCGTACGAGCATGGAAGACAGGATTATTGGCTAAGGCAATAGCAGACATATTGTCACAGTAGATATCCGTCGGTTGAGTTTGATGAATGCTAAATTCAGTAAGTAATATTCGAATCCATATGACGTATGTTGTTTATATGATGCAAAAGATGTTTGAGAAGAAAATCATCCTGAGGATACGGATTATGCATATGTTGTGATAAAAGATTAACACTATATGCAATATTTGGGCGCGTAAGAGTAAGATATTGCAAAGATCCAGTTAGCCGGCGATACATAGTAGGATCCGAAAGCAAATTGTCCTGTGGTAGATCAGTAGGCGGTTTGATACATGTGGGATTGTGAATTGGATTGCAGCGGCTGAGTTGCGCCATGTCAAGCAGGGTTGTGGCGTACTGTGCTTGAGAGAGGAACAGATGATCTGAGTGACGATCAATTTTTATGCCGAGGAAATTATTTGCTTGGCCGAGATTCTTCATGACAAATTTTTTGCTTAACTGTTCAAGAATCTTGGTAATTTGATTAGTATTATTTCCAGTAAATAAGATATCATCGACATAAATTAATAAGAATAGTTGAATGTTATTTTTGTTAAATAAAAATAGAGAAGGATCAGAGACACTATTTGTGAACCCGAGAGATAGAAGATACTCCATGAACGTATTATACCACTGCCTCGACGCTTGTTTGAGTCCATACAACGCTTTGTGCAGTCGGCATACATAAGTTGGATGAGTGAGATCTTCGAAACCTCTTCGGTAAGACTAATGTGGTAGCGGATGCTCTGAGCAGGAAATCTTCTGGATTATCAGGTATTCAGCTCACTTCTGATGAATATCTGATACGAGACATGGAGAGATTACAGTTAGAGGTGATTTCCTCTACTTGTGTGGATTCTGGAGTTTTGACTCAGTTTAGCATCCAGTCTTCTTTGGAAGAAAGGATTCAGGAAGCCCAGAAGTTAGAATCTGACTATTCGACGTTGATTGCTCAGATTGAATCTGGTAAGAAGCCTGAACTCCGAGTTTCTGATTCTGGTACTATTTTCTGCAAGAACAGGTTGTGGATTCCTGTCTTTTGAGATCTGAGGAAAGAGATTCTGTATGAATCTCATCATTCAAGTTACAATGTTCATTCGGGAAGTGGTAAGATGTACGGAGATATGAAAAGTTTATTTTGGTGGCCAGGAATGAAAAAGGATGTAGCAGATTTTGTTGCTAGATGCGATGCCTGTCAGTTGGTGAAGGCAGATCATCTGCGACCAGGAGGACTTTTGCAGTCGTTGCCTATCCCTGAGTGGAAATGGGAGGAGGTAACGATGGATTTTGCTATGGGTTTTCCTCGATCAAGGCAAGGGCACGATGCCATTTGGGTGATTGTGGATCGATTAACTAAGTCTGCTCATTTTCTTCCGATCAGGCAGACCGATCCGGTGGATCGATTGGCATAGGTATATGTAAAAGAGATTGTCAGATTACACGGTGTGCCTAAGGTGATTGTTTCTGATCGAGATGGACGGTTTACTTCCAGACTTTGGAAGGGTATTCAGTAAGGTTTGGGTACGAAGTTAAATTTCAGTACAGCTTTTCATCCGCAGACTAACGGACAGTCTGAAAGGACTATTCATGTACTGTAAGACCTGCTGAGACTATGTTTTTTGGATTTTGGAGGAAGCTGGGAAGATCATATTCCTCTGATAGAGTTTGTCTATAATAACAGTTTTCAGTCCAGTATTGGTATGGCACCTTATGAAGCTCTGTATGACCGGAAGTATAGAACTCCTTTGACTCTGACTGAGGTTGGAGATAGACAGGAGATGGGTGCCACGTTTGTAGATGAAACTGTTAAGAAAATCAATTTGATAAAAGAAAGATTGAAAGCTGCACAAGATCGACAGCATCAATATTACAATCAGAAGCACAGGTTCGTTGAATTTCAAGTAGGTGACTTTGTGTATGTCAAAGTCAGTCCGATGAAGGGTGTGAGCAGATTTGGCAGAGTGAGTAAGCTCAGTCAAAGGTATGTTGGACCGTTTGAAATTCTTGAAAGGATTGGTAAATCTGCTTATCGGCTGTTGCTATCTGATCAGATGTCTGATGTCCATAATGTGTTCCACGTATCTACTTTGAGAAAGTGGATATCTGACTCTGGGAAGAAAGTGTCTGCAGATGAGATTGAGATTCAGGAGGATCTGAGATATAAAGAAGAACCCGAGTTGATTCTAGCTTACGATGTTCGTAAGTTGAGAAATAAACAGATTCCGATGGTTAAGGTGTAATGGAAGCATCAAACTGCACGAGAAGCGACTTGGGAGAAGGAGTCAGACATGAGGAAGTCGTATCCGTATTTGTTTTGATTGAGTTTTGATTGGACAATGTCGAGGACGACATTTTTCTGAAGTTGGAGAGATTGTAATATCAGATCTGCTCCAGGATCGTCTGGGCCGATCGTGGATCGTCCCGGGACGATCAGTTCAAATTTTGTTCCAGATTCTGTACAGAAGTTACAGGAAAGATTTCCTTTAGGGATCGTCCGGGCCGATCTGGGATCATCCCGGGACGATCAGAGCATGGCACAAGTCAGAGAGTAGGGGTTTTTATCGTCCAAAGAAATTAATTATCGTCCTGAGAAATTGTCCCAAGACGATGTGATTTTGGTCAGATCGTCCAGGACGATCGTGCGATCGATCGGGCCGATCTCAAGTAAATATAAGGGAATGAGCTCGTTTTGAGGAGAGAGAAAATCAAAAAATAAAATATCTGATTTTGAGGAGAGATAGTGGTGTACGCAAGGTAAGGCACATTCCACTTTTCTCAATTTTCAGTATGGTGACGTTTGAATGATTATTCTGTCCGGATTTCGTTTTAGTTAGCAAATTTCGTCGGTATTTTCTGATTGGTTCAGTTTTTATCGCGTAACTTTTGGTATGTTATTGAAGTGCCGAGTGTGCACGTTTTGACTATTTTCTGGAAATTTTTGACCGGATAGTTTTGATTTGGCGGCGTTTTCTGTTGACTGTAAATTTTCACGATATCTGAAAATGTTGTAGCAGTAGAATAAAAGTCTTATATTGTTGTCGTGAATGTCCTGTGGTAATTTGGTAAAATTCTGATTCTATCAATTTTATGTAAATTTCGTATACTGTCGTTATGCCGCCGGATTTTCGTACGATTTCTGAAATTGTCCGTATTTGTTCTAAAATGATATGATATGATTGTGTGCTATGAAAAGGGAGTTATATAGGGTCAGGATCCAGTGAGATCCTGTCTGTGTCAGGAAAATCTGAAAAATCTGAAATGAGCTCTGAAATCTGAAAACAAGTTCTGTTCCGGATCCGATGATTTCTGGTGCTATAAGCACATCTGTTCTGGTGCCATGAGCACAAAGGGAGGCATAAGGGGCCAGAATCCAAGAGATTCTGTCAGTGTCTGGGAAGGGAGGCATAAGGGGCCAGAATCCGTTGAGATTCTGTCAGGGTCAGGGAATCTGTTCTGTTAATCTATTTTGTCAATATGTTCTGTTAATCTGATTCTGTTCTGTTCTGATTTGATCTGATTCTGATACGATTCTGTTCTGTTCTGATTTGATCTGATTCTGATATGATTCTGTTCTGTTCTGATTTGATCTGATTCTGATATGATTCTGTTCTGTTCTGATTTGATCTGATTCTGATACGATTCTGTTCTGATTTGATCTGATCTGTATGATTCTGTTCTGATTATGATTTCTGTGATTTCTATTATGTTCTGATTCGATATACGATTCTGTTGCTCTGATTTCTGTATGGATTTCTGTCTGATGTGTTGATATGGATTCTGAGGATTTTGATTAGAGGTTTGATGTCTTGCTGAGCTGTCGTAGCTCATCCTTGTTTTCTGCGTGGTTTTCAGGTTCTGGGAGAGGGAAGGAAGTCTTGGAGTATGAGTTCCGAGTTCAGAGTCTGATCTATTATAGGTATTTTGGACTTTTGATTTTTGTACAGTCATGGCTTTTCTGTTTTGTCTTTCTTTCTGTCTGAAAGCCATGATCTATATTTGTATATGATTCCCTTTTTGATGAATGAAAAGATAGATGATCTGTTCCGCTGTATTAGATTTTTTATAGTAGCTCTGTGTGTGTGTAAATGTTTGGAAGAAAGTTCTGAAACAAATTCCAAAGCCAGATCCTGGAATCAGTTCAGTCAGTTTGAGTTTTTCTACGACCCGATGCGAGCGGGATCCGTCCCGGTCGGGTTGGGTCGTGACATGTTTAACCTATCCAAGGTTGTTTGTCAGAGCTTCACTCTATGACGTTAACCTGTATGGAAGAGGTCGAGGAAATCCACTAAGGATGTTTGACCTATCCGATGTTGTTTGTCAGAGCTTCACTCGATGACATTAACCTGTATGGAAGAGGTCGAATCGACTCCCCTTGGGAACAATTATGTCTTGATTGTAAAGAAGCATATGTTGCATGTAACCCAAATAAACTGTGAAGATTGATATATCATTAGACCGATAATAGCTTTTTGAGGTCGAGATTAAGACCATGATCAATGAGGAGAAGTCTAACTAGAGATTGTGAACAGCTTGCAATCTATTGGAAGAATCCTTGCATGTGATAGTAGCTTTATAAAAAATAGTTTCCAAATATACTATCGTGGATGTTGGAAGATTTGGAGGAATTTTCATAGTCACGACTGCAGCGAAGGTTGCCCCCCAGTTTACAAAAGATTCCAATGAAATTGATGCATCATTAGTTTATACCTGAGGGGCGAGAGAAACTTACATAAGTTTGCCCCCCAGCCAGGAATCATTTCCCACAGACGGCGCCAAACTGTTGCGTCCTAGAAAATTCACGGCGGTAGAGAAATATAAAGATTAATGCCTTAGTTTTGTACGAAGATCTAGCACACAGACAGATAAAAGAGATTGTGTAAAGTTCATAAGAGACACCAGAGTTTTTACGTGGAAACCCCTAGAAAGGGGGAAAAACCACGGGGCCTGGCCCAGTTTGAATGAATACACTAGTGCTTGCAATTGATTACAAATGATGCCCTTCCTTAATAGGAGGGCCTTAGCTCGATGTAGCAAATATACATCATGTAGAGTGTAGTGTATAGTAAGAGTTGGAAGAATCATTGTTGATATGTTTGTGTCGGCAGCAAGAACATAGTCGGCGAGCGAAATAGATCGGAAGAACCATATTCGGTGGGTGACGGGGGTCGGAAGAATCGTAGTCAACGGGCGACAAAAGTGGAGGGGACCGTTGTCGATAGGGATTGTAGTCGGCGGGCGATGCGGGTTGTAAATATTATTATCAGCGGGCGATGATGACCGGGAGGATCGTAATAGGCTGATAACAGAGGTCCAAAAGATTGTAGTTGGCATGCGACGGAGGTCAGGAAGATTGTAGTCGACATGCGACGGAGGTCAAGATGACCATAGTCAGATGACAATTATTGGGAGGATTGGCTGAAGTCCGGCGATGATTGACGAACGGGAGAAAGTCCGGCGATGGTAGGCGGATTGGCAGAAGTCCGGCGATGGTAGGTGAACTGGAGAAAGTCCGACGGCGGTCGGCGAACTGGTGGAAGTCCGTCGGTGGTCGGCAGACTGACAGAAGTCTAGCGGTGGTAGGCGAACTGGAGGAATTTCGACGGCGGTCGGCGAACTGTTGGAAGTCTGTCGGTGGTCGGCAAGAACTCCGATGGTGGTCGGCATGAACCCCGACGGTGGTCGGAAAAAACTTCGACGGTGGTCGGCAGAAACCCCGTCGGTGGTTTGCAGGAACTCCAGTAATGGTTGTCAGGAAAATCGGCGGTGGTCAGCAGGAACCCCGGCGGTGGTCGGCAGGAACCCCGGTGGTGGTCGGCAGGAACTCCGGCGGTGGTCAGCAGGAAAATCGGCGGTGGTCGGCAGGAACTCCAGCGGTGGTCGGCAGGAACCCCGGCGGTGGTCGGCAAGGACTCCGGCGGTGGTCGGTGGCAAGATAGCTCCCAAATTCCTCCCTTACTTCTCTTCTTCTCCCTCTTCCTCCTCCCCTTCATGTGAATAATGAGGGCTTATTTATAGTTTTTTGAGAGTGGCATGGCTTATAAATATGTGGAGGATCAAGGGCAAAATGGGAGTGTTTGAATGGACGGCCGATATTGATCCCCTTGATCATGGATTGTTTATTGGTCAATTGGATACTTTAACAATTTCAGAATTAAATGATCTTGGGCTCATTGGATTCGTCTCGTCGAGCCGCTTGATTTGACTATAAGCATGACACATTTGAAAACTGTTTGATAATCCAAATTGTGGATTTAACCCTTCAACAGCGCTTCATCCCCTTGATTTTGACCCATTTGGGCTCGGATTGAGTCGAATTTAGTGTCGATGGGTTTGTCTTTCTGAGACGTTCAGTTTGACTATAAGTTTGCTGAAATTGGAGTTTGGATGATCTCTAAATTAATTTCCGAAGTTTCCAACTTGATTATGCCTCAAGATTCGTGCCCGATCAAGATAATTTTTGGTGACATATCAGTATTAAATATTTAGAGGGGATATTTTAAAATATTTTCGATATTTTGAGTATTTTGTTCCCCTCAAAAATCATTTTTGTCTTAATTTTATCAATCCTAAACTCTTTACTTATACCTCACAAAAGTTTTTTTTTTTTTTTTGTCTATCCTAAAAAAATAAGTTGGATCCGCCCCTAGCTATTCAGGTTCTCCTGGAAATCTGTTTAGCCAGGTTCCTCAGCTTCAACGATTTTTATGGGAGGACATTGAACGATCCCAATATTACCGACCACATGATTCTATGACTGGATTTCGCTTATGCGAGCAGCGTGAGAATAGGAACTGTTAATGACTTTTTTTAAAAAGAAATATTCAAAGTTGCATACTGGATCATTTCTCATTTCTTTTTTTTTTATAAAAAATATATTTGTTTAAATAATATATAAGTAATTAAAAATAAAAACTATTAAAAATTTTATTTTTTATATTAATTTATTATATGATTTTGTAGTTTGGTAGTGACTTTTCATGTTCTGGCCACTTAATAATATGTATATTTAAAATTAGAAAACTATATTAGACAAATAGTGGCTAAAAATAGTAATATGTCGCAATCTAATTTTAAATAATTCAAAATCAAAATTAATGCATTTAAAAAATATAAGAAGCGGGTTGGTTCCTCGTTAGAAAAAAAGAAAAAAAAAAACGAATTAATATATGATAACAAGTTTCCTAAAAAAAGGAATCGGACTTGGAAAGATTTTCTTTAAAAAAAAAAATCATGGACCACCCAATTAATTATTAATATTATTTAAAATCGGCATCCAAAACTATATAATTAAGATCAAGAGCAGTTGTTGCACCACCCTCATCTTTCAATCCAAAAATGCCTAATTTTGTAAGGAGAGTGGATGTCCGAAACTTCAATCTAGAATACGATTTCTTCATCTCTGTTTCCCGGCGGTGGTCCGACGCCGTGGTGTTTCTAGACACAGAATTCCCCGGCAGCATCTACACCTCCGCCAAACCTCACTATGTTCTTTCCCCGGCCGAGCGCTACGCCCTGCTTAAAGCCAACGTTGAAGATATTCAACCCATCCAGGTCGGCATCACCATCTGCTACATTGGACGCTACAACATCACCTGGCAATTCGATCTCTGCGATTTCGATATTAGCCGGGACCGTCACGTTCCCGAATCCATCGCCCTTCTCGAATCTTCCGGCCTCAACCTGAAGCACATTCGGCGTTTCGGTGTGCCATTCGTATGGCTCGCTCGGTTGTTGATCAACTCTGAATTGATAGGTCTTGGATCCAAAGCCCAATGGGTGGTGTTTCAAGGAGGATATGATATCGCTATTTTGCTGAAGGGGGTTTGGCAGTGGATGAGGCCGTGCATGAAGATGACGAAGGCTATTCTACCAGCTACACTGGAAAGCTTCTTGGCGTATGCGAGATTAATTTTCTGTGGCGGAATCTATGATATCAAGTGTTTGATGCGGGTCTACGGTCTCCATGGTGGATTGGAGCGTCTGGCGAAGCAGTTGATGGTCGAGCGTGAGGTAGGGAAGGCGCACCAGGCGGGCTCTGATAGCCTTCTTATCTGTCATGTCTTCTTCAGGATGATGGCGCTCTACTTCTCATCCAAGGATGGGCGAAAGGCTGATCAGTACTTAGCATGTCGGGGGCTGCTGCATGGCTTTGAATATTATGCTTCTTATTGCCATCCTCCGGCCATCCGCCGTTCTCTCGCTTCCACGCTCGCTCCACCCATCGAGCAATCACCTGCTTCGCTCGCCCCGGCTCCTTCTCCCTCCCGCCAATCGCTCCGCCGCCGCTTCCCGCATCACACGTAACCTCGCCGCCTTCCGCGTCCACTACGCCCTCCTCCTTTGGTTCTCCCTTCTCATCTTCCTTTGCCCCTCCCACCGCACCACGATGCTCTTCCTCTTGTTCATCGCCGTCCTCCTCCGTATCTACCCTAACTCCGCCCTCCTCCACCGCATCCTCGTCCCCCGCATCGTTGCGGGGATCTTTGTCGTATTCGTAATGGAGAAAAGGTTTGTCTTTGGTGTTCGTACATGTTTTCCATTTCCTTTAAGAAGGTGGTTAGAAATTAGAATGCTTGCAGGTTAAGGCAGATCGGTAGCTCATGGAAAGAATGCCATGGCCTTTGCTGTAATTGTTAAGGTATGTTAGGTAGTCGAATGTTTATGAATTGAGTCCATTTAGCAATATGTGTTGTAGATATAAATTTTATGTTTTTTTATCAGAATGCAGAGCTGAGGATTATTTGTTTGGGTTTTCTTTAGGAGATGGCTGATAAATTTGGGATGAACTTGTGGATTGTCGATAATTTAATGATTGTAATAAGCTTGTTTTGAAATACAGTGCTGCAAAATTGGTGTATCGATATAAATGGGTTATTTCCTACGTTCGGACTCAACCATGTCCCGACTTTGCATGTAATAAATTCTCCTTGCATAATGGAGGAAAATCCATGCAATGCTGCTCATGAATAGGAAAAATTATTCTGTGCGGACCCGGACGGCATCGGGAAACCAACCAGAGCGCATCATGTCACTTTTTTGCTTGGTACCTTTGTGTACCAGATGAAGTGGCATATTTTGATTGGTCTCCAGATCGTCCGGTGTCCACAAAAAATAATTTCTCCATAAATAGGGGTAGAGCCAAGATTTTTTCTAAGGATTAGAAAAACGTTAACTCTTAATTTTTCTCATTCAGATTTCAGCTTAAAATTGGTAGTTATAATATATTTTATTATAATTTTAATATGATCGATATGTTGAGAAATAGTTTGTAATTAAGACTATCACTTAACAATTTTTTCATCAAGTCTTTATTTTGAAATATGTCATTTTAAATCTATGTAAACACACAATTATTTAATTAAGTGGAGGATAAAATAAAATTAGCCTTGCTTGAGTCATCTTTAATTAGCTTAAATTTAAGCTCACTTTTCACTAATTTTGAGTCAAAACCATATCGTCTGTGAATTTTTTTATGGGAGTGAATGATAAACAACTAGCGAGAAAGAAAGAAACAAAGTATAATTTATAAGGCTTTTAATTATTTAATCGAACCTTGAATTCTAATATTTTTAACAGTTATATGATCTATCTTATTTTGATATATGGTTCATTTGATTCCTAGCTTTCGTTTGGGACGATTTGTTTATTGCTTTTTAAAGAGTCGTCCCAAACAAAGATTAGATTGTGGCTATGGTTGAGGCGTGGGGAGTGAGTACCATGGGCTAGATGTTAGGGTTTTATTTAAAAAATTTGAAGAACTTATATTTTTGGGTTGGACTTGTGCGATCATGAGTCATGATTATTACATTGATTCGTCTACTACTTACATGTTTTTAAAGAAATTAATAGTTAAAGTTCTAGATGTTTTATGATTATTTAAGTTATTTTTTTATTGTTGAAAACAAATTTTAATTAAGTATTAGAAGAAAAAAGAATTCTAAAAAAAAAAAAATTTGGCTTAAAATTAAAGACTCATGCCAATTAAAAGATTTAAAAGTTGAGTTCGAGCTTTCTAAACAAGCTCGATCTCGAGCTTGATAATTTATAAACGAGTCGATCTCGAGCCTATTAATCGAGCTCGAATTCGAGATCGAGCTCGAGCTCGAGCTCATTAAGGATCAAACGAGCCAGGCTTGATAAGGCTAATACTCGACTCGATTACACCCCTAATCATGACCATAAGTGCTCCTGTTGTAACTTTGCACTTTGCTTATGCTGCTGAATCATTTTTTTTTATCAATTACATTCTACTAGATTAAGGTTTCATTTGGGACAGCTTTCTTTCTGCTTCTTAAAGCAAAATTTTAGTACAAATACTAAAAAATTTGAATTAGAAAACTATTTTAAGAAGTTAAAAGAAATCATCCCAAACGAAGCTTAAGGCTTGGTTTGGGACAGTTTTCTTACAGCTTTGTTTTTCATATTTTAGGATGCTGACTTATACAACAACTTTTAAACAAAGTATTTTCTTTAATTTACAGTAGCTTTTCAATCAGCTGAAGTGCATAATGCCACGGATACAATGTAATGAAACTAAATCTTGTCAATTGGAATTCATCAAATAATTATAAAATGAATGAATATAAATGTTTGTGAAGTATATATTAGGATTGCTGCGTTCTGGAATATTCGCAGAGGTGGAGAAATATAAAGTTTAACGTCTTAGCTTTGTTTAAAAATCTAACACACAATTAGATAAAAGAGAATGTGTAGTATTTATATGAGACACCCGAGTTTTTTATATGAAAAACCCTTGAAAATGGGAAAAAATTATGTGGTCTTGCCCAATTTAATAAATACACTAGTTTTCTTTTTTACTTGTAGCTCTTTCGAGCAGTAGCGAGCTGGAGGATCTTTCTAAGGACTTTGTAACCGATTTTCTGTTATCAACGCGTAGGCCCCTCTGTGAGTTTTAACAAAATAAAAAATAAAAATGAATACACTAGTTTTTAAAATCAATTAAAAATGAGGCTTTGTTTGGGAGGAAGGCATTGATTTGATGTAGCAAGTATGCATCATACATAGTGTATTACATAGTGGAAATTGGAAGAATCAGAATTGATATGTTCATTTGGTTGGCAGGACCATAGTTTGTTGGCAACAGAGTTCAGAAAGGTCATATTCGGGTGACGGTGGTCGGAAGAGCTGTAGTCGGCGGGTGACGAAGGTCGGAAAGACCATTGTCAGACAATGGAGGTCGGAAGAACCATATTCGACATTCAACATATCAAACAGATCGTTACTATAGTGTTTTTGAAGGAAGCAGAAGCAAGCCCCATAAAGCTATGTCAAACAGAGCCTAAGGGCATCTGTTGACTGTGTGGAAATTAGTTGCTCGTGTAGAAATACAGGATTTGAGAGAGAGAGAACGCCGGTCACGGCAGGAAGAAGATGATGTGAAAAAGAGAAATTCTTGTTATCTCTTTAATCATTATTACATGGACATATATATAAAAGTTAACCAAGCATAAGTGTACACGTGTCCACCTGATAATTGGTTAGTGTAGAAGAGTAATTAAGCTAATCTAATTGCTGTGCTTAATGCTCTAATAGCTCGTTGATTCATGTGGCGATGAAGCCGAAGATGCTTGAAAATATGATGATAGAAGTTATATTTGATTTTGAAATATATAAGATTTTATAAGCGTGAACAAAAATTTTATGAAATGGGAAGAGCTTTTACTTTCTATTAAAAATATTCTAACAAAACCTCTTTTTTTTTCCCATTTTTGTTAGGATTGCAAGAGATTGAAATTTTATTTTATAAGAAAAGGAGTGGGAATAGAAGTGTGAAAGAGTGAGTCAAATCAAGTATCTGTCTAATCGAATCGGAGCATTTTTAGTTTTTTACTTAACTCGAGCTCTACCCGAGCTCATTTACTAAGCTGGAGTTCGACTATTTACAAATTTATAGGCTTGAGCTTGACTTGAATGTTAAGCTCGATTTCTTAATTTTAAATTACAATTTTCAGTTTTTTTAGAACTTTTTTTATTTTAATATGGTATTAATTAAAAAATTTAAAATATATAATAGAATACTGATTTAATTTAATTTTTAAATTTATTTTAAGTTAATCAAGTGTTTCGATGAGCTTATGTGCCAAGCCAAATTGAGCTCAAGTTCGAGCTTGTTTAATATATGAGCTTGAGTATAGACTCAAACTTGTGACTGTTGGGGAGATGAGGAGTAAACACCATAATGATGAAACAAGCAAGAAAGTAAAAAATAGCGGAAAAGTAAATGACACCATGATTTAACATTGAAAAACTCAAAATAAGAAAAAAAATCACGGTGCTACACCACACAAAAAATTCACTATGAAAATTGAAAGAAATAAGTACAAATCTCTATTCTCTCTCTCTCTCTACTTGCTTCACTTCTCACATACATTGTTCTCAATATATACTTACTCAAAATACAAGAGAAAGCAAAGTAAAATAACCCCAAGTGATGCAACCCTTCAAAAAAACAAGAAAGAAAACCGTTCGGTTTGTCTCGAAACACTGTGGCACCAGATTGGGGCAGCGGTGCTCAAGCCTTTGTCTTGCACCGTTGCGGTGCTATGCTCTCTGTTGTTCAGCCCTAGGACGCTAGGGAACACACTGCCAGAGCATTGTACTATAAAATAAATTCAGATGCAAAGCAAGGGTAAACCCCCCGCATCCCCCAACGAATATAATAAATTTTGAGGTCTAAAACAAGAATAATCAACTGATTGATCAACACAATCAGATTTCACACACTACAGGAAAAACAGTGAAAACCGGCGGTTTAAACCGGCGGTTTAGAGGCCGTCGGTATTACCGACGGCTACGCCGGCGGTTACGCCGTCGGACGCCAACGACGGCTTAATCGACGGCTTAGCTACGATACACCGTCGGTAATACCGACGGTGTCTAAACCGCCGGTAAACCGCCGGATTTCAACATTAACCGGCGCTTATCCGGCGGTCTAAACCGCCGGTGATAAGTGAGTTTTGCCGGCGGTTTTCCGGCGGTCTTAATCGACGGTGATAAGTGATTTTTTACCGGCGGTCTAAACCGCCGGTAAAAGCCCTAATACGACCCCCCTCGCTCCGCTCATTTCATTTTCCCTGTTTCCTTCTCTCTCTCGGCCGCTCGCTCATATCGCTCCTCCGCTCGTCCGATCAGCCCCCGACGAAGGAACTCCGGCCTCCGACCCCATTCCGACCCCCCGCCGACCCCTGTCCGACCGCCGCCGTCCCCAGTCCGACCGCCGCCGACCCCTTTACTCCGACGCCCGACCGCCGACCGTTTCCGACCCCAAACAAACCGATTTCTCTTTTAAGGTTAATTTTAATGGTTTTTCTTTGATTATTTGTTGATATTATCTTGTTAGTTAATGTTTTATACTTTAAAAATGTGGAAGAGAGTTATGGTGCATATATAGGTTTAGGTTTGCTTGGATTAATGCTTATATTGTTTGTCAAAATCAATTTGGATTAATGCTTGAGTTATTAAGCTCCAAATCTAGACAGTTGGGTTTAACTTTTAACTATGCTTGAGTGATTTTAGATGAAGAATCCCAACGAAGGTAATTATGTTCTTACCAATTCTTTAATTCAAGTTGCTCTTGATGTTGGGCTTGATTCAACTATTCTGCATATTCTAGGACCTGAATGTAATACTGTGAATAATGCCAAAGGTCCTCATCAAACTTATATTTCTTTAAATGTTTTTTAAAATGGTTCCGGAAAACCGCCGCAAAAATAAACCGCCGGTAAAAGGCCGTCGAAATTTGTTTCCTACGCCGTTTTTACCGGCGGTCACTGAACCGCCGTTAGACCGCCGGTAATTTGACAAACCGCCGGTAATTTTACACTAACCGCCGGTTTTCACTGTTTTTCCTGTAGTGACATATAATAGTGACTCGATAAACTCGACTGATCATAAGCTTGCTAGAGCCGGCTCAGCTCACCTACACCGCTAAGTGGGAATTTTTACAATGATCCTATAAAAATTTTCTTATTTTCATAAAAGCTGAATTGAGACTTTTTAATGAAAAAATTTTCTATTTGTTAACATTCATAAATAAACTCAATTTTATATTGAGAGAGAGTGAGAGAGATAGAGAGAGAAATTGTATTGTGGTTTCCTCAATTCAATCAAAGCAAATAAATCCTAGAAGAAATAAATTATTTTGATCGTTTCTGCAGTTCTCATAAAAATAAATTATATAGATGAAGATTACTTTAAACACCCAAAAAACTAACATATTTTCAAAAAAAACTTATGCTATATTATTTGCAAGTAGAGTTCAGTATGCGCAAAATGATGGCCTGCATAACATTTTATTTATGTTAGGCAAATAGTGCAAGCCATACAGTGGAATCCAATCAAACAAACTAGTTTTTTCAATTATAAAAAAATAATGGTCCATCAATAATAAATGAATAACGCATTGCTTATAAATTTCATATAAATAAATAATGAGAGATTTATATACATATCACTTTATATTATGTTATTTATATATCTAATATCTAAAATTTTAATATTTCACATCAGCCACCCAAAGATGAAATATATGTGCAATATTTATGGGAATAAAATTTTAAGTATTAGATATATAAATTTCATGATATAAAATGATATGTACATCAACCCCCATAAATAAATGGTCCTAAACTAGAATATTAGAATCGGTAACAAAGTTGGTTCTCCTCCTTAACATCCACCAAGAACAAAATACTTGACTCATAGAGATCGAGAAGCCAAAATGAATTGTTTCAGTCAGAGTCTTCTTCTTCGGATGAGAGGAACAGCAATTTGCAAGGATCTTTAAGCTTCAAACGGCTCATCTCTTTTAGCAGAAATGAACAGTAGCCGTTATAGCTGATCGGATTGACGTTGAGATTGAAGCGCAATCCAAACAAGAAATCAATCTCCAATTCTTTCATCTCAGAAACATTAATCCCTCCCACATAAGCAAAGTGTGCGCTTCCATAGTTTCTATTAACCAACACAATCAAACAAATTGTTAGTCAATACTTCATCATAAAAAAAAAAATCCTAAACAATCAAACAGAAAAACCTTCTCTCTTAATTTTAAGCTTTTATAGCAGTCGCAGAGAACTAGTTCAATAGCTTAATTTATTTCAAATGATGAGAAATTGCTATATCAGATGTCATGTTCTTAAATTAAAAAAAAAAAAGATGATTTTTTTGTTCATATATTTATGCATGGTAAAAGTAGAGGAAAGGAGAAGGCCAACCTTTCATCCATGAATTTGACAGATGTGAGGATGGCTGTGATGAGAAAGCGATGAACATTGAAAGAATCTAGTCTAACAGAGGGATTGAAATAAAGGAACCGGTCTAAGTAGATGAAGGCGATTACATAGCAACAGTTACTGCAATCAGTGTTAAAATAAATGTGTTCGAGATATCTACGAATGGAGATCGCCGGTATGACTAAGCCAGAGAAGGCCTTCGTCGCTGATGGAGGGTGGCGTCGATACTGCTGAGATACCGTGAGCTCATCATTTTGATTTGTTGTGCGTTGGAGGAGAGCCGAGAGGAATGTTCTTCTTTTGCTCTGCCTCTGCCAGTGTTTGCACCATTGCTAAATATGTATAGTTCTTCTTCTAGTGGATGAAGGAGCAGAGAAAATGAAAAAACAGTTGTCGTCGTCGTCAATAATTGTTCATATGTATTTCTTCTTAGGCACTTTGTAAGCGAAGCATCGATATTGAGAAACCTTGAACGAGACAAAGGAGGCCTTGGGGCCGAGGATCCGATTGATATCGTCCTTTTTATTGAGCAAATCATCACCCTTCAAAAATATATATATTAAATATTTAGAGGGGGGTATTTTAAAATATTTTAGATATTTTTTGAGTATTTTGTTCCCCTCAAAAATTATTTTTTTCTTAATTTTATCAATCATAAACTCTTTACTTATACCTCACAAAAAAAAAATTATCCATCCTAAAAAAATAAGTTGGATCCGCCCCTAGCTATTCGGGTTCTCCTGGAAATCTGTTTAGCCAGGTTCCTCAGCTTCAACGATTTTTATGGGAGGACATTGAACAATCCCAACATTACCGACCACATGATTCTATAACTGAATTTTATTTATGCGGGCAGCGTGAGAATAGGAACTGTTAATGGCTTTTTTTAAAAAGAAATATTCAAAGTTGCATACTGGATCATTGCTCGTTTCTTATTTTTTTTATAAAAAATATATTTGTTTAAATAATATATAAGTAATTAAAAATAAAAACTATTAATAATTTTATTTTTTATATTAATTTATTATATGATTTTGTAGTTTGGTAGTGACATTTCATGTTCTGGCCACTTAATAATATGTATATTTAAAATTAGAAAACTATATTAGACAAATAGTGGCTAAAAATAGTAATATGTCGCAATCTAATTTTAAATAATTCAAAATAAAAATTAATGCATTTGAAAAATATAAGAAGCGGGTTGGTTCCTCGTTAGAAAAAAAGAAAAAAAAAAACAACAAATTAATATATAATAACAAGTTTCCTAAAAAAAAGAAACGGACTTGAAAAGATTTTCTTTAAAAAAAAAAAAATCCTGGACCACCCAATTAATTATTAATATTGTTTAAAGTCAACATCCAAAACTATATAATTACCAAGAGCAGCTGTTGCACCATTTTCATTTTTCAATTCAAAAATGCCTAATTTCGTAAGGAGAGTGGACGTCCGAAACTTCAATTTAGAATACGATTTCTTCATCTCTGTTTCCCGACGATGGTCCGACGCCGTGGTGTTTCTAGACACAGAATTCCCCGGCAGCATCTACACCTCCGCCAAACCTCACTATGTTCTTTCCCCGGCCGAGCGCTACGCCCTGCTTAAAGCCAACGTTGAAGATATTCAACCCATCCAGGTCGGCATCACCATCTGCTACATTGGACGCTACAGCATCACTTGGCAATTCGATCTCTGCGATTTCGATATTAGCCGGGACCGTCACGTTCCCGAATCCATCGCCCTTCTCGAATCTTCCGGCCTCAACCTGATGCACATTCGGCGTTTCGGTGTGCCATTCGTATGGCTCGCTCGGTTGTTGATCAACTCTGGATTGATAGGTCTTGGATCCAAAGCCCAATGGGTGGTGTTTCAAGGAGGATATGATATCGCTATTTTGCTGAAGGGGGTGTGGCAGTCGATGAGACCGTGCATGAAGATCACGAAGGCTATTCTACCTGCTACACTGGAAAGCTTCTTGGCGTATACGAGATTAATTTTCTGTGGCGGAATCTATGATATCAAGTGTTTGATGCGGGTATGCGATCTCCATGGTGGATTGGAGCGTCTGGCGAAGCAGTTGATGGTCGAGCGTGAGGTAGGGAAGGCGCACCAGGCGGGCTCTGATAGCCTTCTTCTTTGTCATGTCTTCTTCAGGATGATGGCGCTCTACTTCTCATCCAAGGATGGGCGAGAGGCTCAGTACTTAGCATGTCGGGGGCTGCTGCATGGCTTTGAATATTCGGCTTCTTATTGCCATCCTCCGGCCATCCGCCGTTCTCTCGCTTCCACGCTCGCTCCACCCACCGAGCAATCACCTGCTTTGCTCGCCCCGGCTCCTTCTCCCTCCCCGCCACTCGCTCCGCCGCCGCTTCCCGCATCTCACGCAACCTTGCCGCCTTCCGCGTCCACTACGCTCTCCTCCTTTGGTTCTCCCTTCTCATCTTCCTTTGCCTCTCCCACCGCACCACGATGCTCTTCCTCTTGTTCATCGCCGTCCTCTCCGTATCTTCCCTAACTCCGCCCTCCTCCACCTCATCCTCGTCCCCCGCATCGTTGCGGGGATCTTTGTCGTATTCGTAATGGAGAAAAGGTTTATCTTTGGTGTTCGTACATGTTTTCCATTTCCTTTAAGATGGTGGTTAGAAATTAGAATGCTTGCAGGTTAAGGCAGATCGGTAGCTCATGGAAAGAATGCCATGGCCTTTGCTGTAATTGTTAAGTTCTGTTAGGTAATTTAATGCTTATGAATTGAGTCCATTTAGCAATATATGTTGTAGATATAAATTTTATGTTTTTTTTTTTATCGGAATGCAGAGCTGAGGATTATTTATTTGGGTTTTCTTTAGGAGATAGCTGATAAATTTGGGATGAACTTGTGGATTGTGGATGATTTAATGATTGTAAATAACTTGTTTGAAATGTTTGATAGTGATTTTACTAATGATTTGCCATCTAAGGAAATGGTTTTTTTTTTATTGTTCTGTGTTATTGTTTTTTAATCGAACCTTGAATTCTAATATTTTTAACAATTATATGATCCATCTTATTTTGATAATTTTAAAAATAAATGGCCAGCTGTAGTTTGCACATTACATCCATTCTATATGCGGTTAAGAACAAATTAAGGATCATCCCATGGTTGAGCACTTGAGCATATATTTCGCTCAGAATATCACGGTGATTCAGCTATGCTTCACTTGATTCTTAAGCTTAGTTTGGGATGACTTTATTCCCACGTGTGTAACTTGTTGCGTTGAAAAATTCATTAATGAAATTCCCTTTTTTTTTCCCATTTTTATTAGAACGGCAAGAGGAGTGTGGAATAGGGGTGTGGACTTGTAAGTCGAGTCAGGTATTTGTTTAATTAAATTAAAGTTTGTTAAAGCTTGCTTAGTTTTTACTTAACTGGAGCTCGACCCAAGCTCATTTATTAAGCTTGAGCTCGACTCGTTAAAAATTTATAGGCTTGAGCTCGACTATATAGCTCTAGTTTGACTCGAATGTTTAGCTCGATTTCTTAATTTTAAATTAAAATTTTCAATTTTTTTAGAAAGTTTTTTATTTTAATATGAAATAATTAAATTTTTTTAAAATAAATTATAAACTGCTTAGATAAATTAGTTTTTAAAAGTATTTTAAGTTAATCAAGTGATTTGCCAAGTTGACCTCAAGCTTTACTCTAACTCATGATTGTTGGAGAGATGAGGAGTAAACACAACAATGACGAAACGAGCAAGAAAGTAAGAGCAACAAAAAAGTAAATAACACTAGGATTTTCGTGGAAAAACTCAAATTAGATATAAAAAAATCACGAAGCCACTCCAAAATAGAAATCCACTATGAAAACCGAGAGAAATAAGTTCAAATCTTTCTTCTCTCTCATTCTCTCCTTACTTCTCATATCACATACATCGTTCTCAATGTCTACTTACTCAAAATATAAGAGAAAACCAAGCAAAATAGCCTCAAGAGACGCAACCCTTTAGAAAAACGAGAAAAAATTGTCCAGCCTGTCTTGCAGTGCTGCAGCGCCAGTTTGGGGCACTGCGGCGCTTTACTCTTTGTCGTTCAGTGTTGGAGTGCTCGAGAACACAACGCCCATTGGAAGAAACAAATTTCGGGTGCAAACCAAGAGGTAACCCCCTTGCAAACCCCCAGCAAACATGACAAGCTTTGAGGTCCGAGATAATAGAATAATCAGATTGATCAACACAACCATATTCCACATATAATCAACAGAGACTTAATAAACTCGACTCATGAGCTCGTTAATAAGTCGAGCTGGAACCAGCTCAGCTCACCTACACCCCCTAAAGTGGGAATTATTACAATGATACTAAAATTTTTTTCTTATTTTCATAAAAGCTGGATCGGGAGTTTTTAATGAAAAATGTTGTATTTGTTGACATTCATAAGTGATACGTTATCAAAAAATTATCTTGATTTTGACCCATTTGGGCTCGGATTGAGTCGAATTTAGTGTCGATGGGTTTGTCTTTCTGAGACGTTCAGTTTGACTATAAGTTTGCTTAAATTGGAGTTTGGATGATCTCTAAATTAATTTCCGAAGTTTCCAACTTGATTATGCCTCAAGATTCATGCCCGATCAAGATAATTTTTGGTGACATATCAGTATTAACTATTTAGATGGGATATTTTAAAATATTTTCGATATTTTGAGTATTTTGTTCCCCTCAAAAATCATTTTTGTCTTAATTTTATCAATCCTAAACTCTTTACTTATACCTCACAAAAGTTTTTTTTTTTTGTCTATCCTAAAAAAAATAAGTTGGATCCGCCCCCTAGCTATTCGGGTTCTCCTAGAAATCTCTTTAGCCAAGTTCCTCAGCTTCAACGATTTTTATGGGAGGACATTGAACGATCCCAATATTACCGACCACATGATTCTATGACTGGATTTCGCTTATGCAAGCAGCGTAAGAATATGAACTGTTAATGCGATCATTTCTCATTTTTTTTTTATAAAAAATATATTTGTTTAAATAATATATAAGTAATTAAAAATAAAAACTATTAAAATTTTTATTTTTTATATTAATTTATTATATGATTTTGTAGTTTGATAGTGACTTTTCATGTTCTGGCCACTTAATAATATGTATATTTAAAATTAGAAAACTATATTAGATAAATAGTGGCTAAAAATAGTAATATGTCGCAATCTAATTTTAAATAATTTAAAATTAAAATTAATGCATTTAAAAAATATAAGAAGCGGGTTGGTTCCTCGTTAGAAAAAAAGAAAAAAAAACAACGAATTAATATATAATAACAAGTTTCCTAAAAAAAAGAACCGGACTTGGAAAGATTTTCTTTCAAAAAAAAAAAAATCCTGGACCACCCAATTAATTATTAATATTATTTAAAATCAGCATCCAAAACTATATAATTAAGATCAAGAGCAGTTGTTGGCTTGTTGCACCACCCTCATCTTTCAATTCAAAAATGCTTAATTTCGTAAGGAGAGTGGACGTCCGAAACTTCAATTTAGAATACGATTTCTTCATCTCTGTTTCCCGGCGATGGTCCGACGCCGTGGTGTTTCTAGACACAGAATTCCCCGGCAGCATCTACACCTCCGCCAAACCTCACTATATTCTTTCCCCGGCCGAGCGCTACGCCCTGCTTAAAGCCAACGTTGAAGATATTCAACCCATCCAGGTCGGCATCACCATCTGCTACATTGGACGCTACATCATCACCTGGCAATTCGATCTCTGCTACATTGGACGCTACAGCATCACCTGGTCCGACGCCGTGGTGTTCCCGAATCCATCGCCCTTCTCGAATCTTCCTGCCTCAACCTGAAGCACATTCGGCGTTTCGGTGTGCCATTCGTATGGCTCGCTCGGTTGTTGATCAACTTTGGATTGATAGGTCTTGGATCCAAAGCCCAATGGGTGGTGTTTCAGGGAGGATATGATATCGCTATTTGTTGAAGGGGGTGTGGCAGTGGATGAGGCCGTGATTTAAGATGACGAAGGCTATTCTACCTGCTACACTGGAAAGCTTCTTGGCGTGTACGAGATTAATTTTCTGTGGCGGAATCTATGATATCAAGTGTTTGATGCGGGTCTGCGGTCTCCATGGTGGATTGGAGCGTCTGGCGAAGCAGTTGATGGTCGAGCGTGAGGTAGGGAAGGCGCACCAGGCGGGCTCTGATAGCCTTCTTATTTGTCATGTCTTCTTCAGGATGATGGCACTCTACTTCTCATCCAAGGATGGGCGAAAGGCTGATCAGTATTTAGCATGTCGGGGGCTGCTGCATGGCTTTGAATATTAGGCTTCTTATTGCCATCCTCCGGCCATCCGCCGTTCTCTCGCTTCCACGCTCGCTCCACCCATCGAGCAATCACCTGCTTCGCTCGCCCTGGATCCTTCTCCCTCCCCGCCAATCGCTCCGCCTCCGCTTCCCGCATCTCACGTAACCTCGCCACCTTCCGCGTCCACTACGCCCTCCTCCTTTGGTTCTCCCTTCTCATCTTCGTTTTGCCCCTCCCACCGCACCACAATGCTCTTCCTCTTGTTCATCGCCGTCCTCCTCCGTATCTTCCCCAACTCCGCCCTCCTCCACCGCATCCTCGTCCCCCGCATCGTTGCGGGGATCTTTGTCGTTTTCGTAATGGAGAAAAGGTTTGTCTTTGGTGTTCGTACATGTTTTCCATTTCCTTTAAGAAGGTGGTTACAAATTAGAATGCTTACAGGTTAAGTCAGTTCGGTAGCTCATGGAAAGAATGCCATGGCCTTTGCTGTAATTGTTAAGGTCTGTTAGGTAGTTGAATGCTTATGAATTGAGTCCATTTAGCAATATATGTTGTAGATATAAATTTTACGTTTTTTTTTATCAGAATGCAGAACTGAGGATTATTTGTTTGGGTTTTCTTTAGGAGATGACTGATAAATTTGGGATGAACTTGTGGATTGTGGATGATTTAATGATTATAATTAGCTTGTTTTGAAATACAGTGCTGCAACATTGGTGTATCGATACAAATGGGTTATTTCCTATGTTTGATAGTGATTTTGCTAATGATTTGCCATCTAAGGAAAGTATATGGCAGCTTTAGATGGTTTCTACAAATGGTTGTTTTTTGTTGTTCTGTGTTAATGTTGCTGCATGGAAGCTTTGTCTTAAGAACTTGAATGTGATTTATTTTGCTTTTTAATCCCTTGTAGAAGAGAAATTATTACTTGTGTAGTCTTGATGCAACTTCCGTTCGGACTCAGCCAGGGACTTTGCATGTAATAATTTCTCCTTGCATAAAGGGGGCAAATCCATGCAATGATGCTCATGAATAGGAAAAATTATTTTGTGTGGACTCGAACGGCATCGGGAAAGCAGCCAGAACGCGTCATGTCACTTTTTGCTTGGTACCACTGTGTATCAGATGAAGTGGCATGTTCTGGTTGGTCTCTAGACCGTCCGGTGTCCACAGAGAATAATATCTCTATAAATAGGGGGTAGAGCCAAGATTTTTTCTAAGGATTAAAAAAATCTCTTAATTTTTCTCATTCAGCTTAAAATTGGTAGTTATAATTTATTTTATTATAATTTTAATATGATATGTTGAGAAATAGTTTGTAATTAAGACTATCACATCTTTAATTAGCCTAAATTTAAGCTCACTTTTCACTAATTTTGAGTCAAAACCATATCGTCTGTGAATTTTTTTATGGGAGTGAATGATAAACAACTAGCGAGAAAGAAAGAAACAAAGTATAATTTATAAGGCTTTTAATTATTTAATCGAACCTTGAATTCTAATATTTTTAACAGTTATATGATCTATCTTATTTTGATATATGGTTCATTTGATTCCTAGCTTTCGTTTGGGACGATTTGTTTATTGCTTTTTAAAGAGTCGTCCCAAACAAAGATTAGATTGTGGCTATGGTTGAGGCGTGGGGAGTGAGTACCATGTTAGGGTTTTATTTTAAAAAATTTGAAGAACTTATATTTTTGGGTTGGACTTGTGCGATCATGACCATCAGTGCTCCTGTTGTAACTTTGCACTTAATTTGCTTATGCTGCTGAATCTTTCTTTTTTTTTTTTTATCAATTACATTCTACTAGATTAAGGTTTCATTTGGGACAACTTTCTTTCTGCTTCTTAAAGCAAAATTTTAGTACAAATACTAAAAAATTTGAATTATTAAACTATTTTAAGAAGTTAAAAGAAATCATCCCAAACAAAGCTTAAGGCTTGGTTTGGGACAGTTTTCTCACAGCTTTGTTTTTCATATTTTAGGAAGTTGTTTTATGCAAAAACTTTTAAAGAAGTTATTTTTTTTACAGTAGCTTTACAATCAAGTGAAGTGCATAATGCCACGGATACAATGCAATGAAACCAAATCATCTTGTCAATTGGAATTCATAAGATAATAATAAAATGAATGAATATAAATGTTTGTGAAGTATATATTAGGATTGTTGCGTTCTGGAATATTCACAGAGGTAGAGAAATATAAAGTTTAACGTCTTAGTTTTGTATGAAAATCTAACACACAATCAGATAAAAGAGGTGTAGTGTTTATATGAGACACCAATGTTTTTTACATGGAAAACCCTTGAAAATGGAAAAAAAAATTACGTGGTCTGACCCAATTTGAATGAATACACTAGTTTTTAAAATCAATTAAAAATGAGGCTTTGTTTAGGGGGAAGGCATTGATTTGATGTAGCAAGTATACATCATACATAGTGTATTATATGGTGGAAATGGAAGAATTAGAATTGATATGTTCGTTTGGTTGGTAGGACCATAGTTTGTTGGCAATAGAGATTGGAAAGGTCATATTCGGGTGATGGTGGTCGGATGAGTCGTAGTCGGCGGGTTACGAAGGTCGGAAAGACCATTGTCAGGCAATGGAGGTCGGAAGAACCATATTCAGCATTCGACATATCAAACAGATCCTTATCAGACGATGGAGGTCGGAAAGACCGTAGTCGGCGGGCAACGGTGATCAAAGAGATCATTGTCTGACGATGGAGGTCGGAAGGACCATAGTCTGTGGGCAACAGAGGTCATAAAGACTGTTGTCTGATGACACAAACACATGAAACTACAATTCATAAAAGTATTTTTTTATTGCTACTATTGTAAGCAAACTTATTTTTAACTTTCATACTATTGGATTTTTTGTAAAAGCTAGTTTTCCAAACACATGAAACTATAGTGTTTTTGAAGGAAGTAGAAGCAAGCCACATAAAGCTATGTCAAACAGAGCCTAAGGGCATCTGTTGACTGTGGAAATTAGTTGCTCGTAGATTCATGTGGCGATGAAGCCGAAGATGAAATCATGAAAATATGATGATAGAAGTTATATTTGATTTTGAAATATATAAGATTTTATAAGCATGAACAAAAATTTTATGAAATGAGAAGAGCTTTTACTTTCTATTAAAAATATTCTAACAAAACTTTATTTTTTTCATTTTCCATTTTTATTAGGATTGCAAGAGATAGAAATTTTATTTTATAAGAAAAGGAGTGGGAATAGAAGTGTGAAAGAGTGAGTCAAATCAAATAGCTGTCTAATCGAATTAGAGCTTGTTTAGTTTTTTACTTAACTCGAGCTCGACCTGAGCTCATTTACTAAGCTGGAGTTCGACTATTTACAAATTTATAGGCTTGAGCTTGACTTGAATGTTAAGATTTATTAATTTTAAATTATAATTTTCAGTTTTTTTAGAACTTTTTTTATTTTAATATGGTATTAATTAAAAATTTTAAAATATATTATAGAATACTGATTTAAATTAATTTTTAAATTTATTTTAAGTTAATCAAGTGTTTCGATGAGCTTATGTGCCGAGCCAGATTGAGCTCAAGTTCGAGCTTGTTTAATATATGAACTTGAGTATAGACTCAAACTTGCATGTGACTATTGGGGAGATGAGGAGTAAACACCATAATGATGAAATAAGCAAGAAAGTAAAAAATAGCGGAAAAGTAAATGACGCCATAATTTAACATGAAAAAACCCAAAATAGAAAAAAAAAATCAGTGCTACACCACATAAAAAATTCACTATGAAAATAGGAAGAAATAAGTACAAATCTCTATTCTCTCTCACTCTCTTCTTGCTTCTCTTCTCACATACATTGTTCTCAATATATATATACTTACTCAAAATACAAGTGAAACCCTAAAGTAAAATAACCCCAAGGGACGCAACCCTTCAGAAAAACGAGAAAGAAATTCGTTCGGTCTGTCTCGCAGCACTGCGGCGACGCCAGATATGGGCAGCGGTGCTCAAGCCTCTGTCTCGCACCGTTGCGGTGCTCTGCTCTCTATTGTTCAGCCCTAGGATGCTAGGGAACACACTGTCAGAGCATTGCACTATAAAATAAATTCGAATGCAAAGTAGGGGGTAAACCTCCGGCATCCCCCAACGAACACAATAACTTTTGAGGTCTAAGACAAGAATAGTCAGATTGATCAACACAATCAGATTCCACAGATAATAGTGACTCGATAAACTCGACTAATCATGAACTTGTTAATAAGTCGAGCTCGAGCCGGCTCAGC